>BHFT01009919.1:0-71252 GCA_004320025.1 Laticauda laticaudata
CTCCTCCTCCTCCTCCTCCTCTGCTGTGAAAGCTGCTTCCATTTTTTGACCTTATGATCAGAATACTTGGAAATTTCTTTCCAATTTCTTGTGATTGTCCCATTTTTCCTGGCAGTATTTTATAGCCATCTTGCTTTGCTGTTTATCCCCAAAATTTCAAGAGAAAAAAAAAACAGAAAAGATTTTCTCTTAAGGTCTTCTTCATCTGGGGAAACTTCAGATGAAACTTCAGAATGCTGGAAAGATGGATTGCCCAAATCAACCAGGTAAGGAGTGGTACCTTTAGGATCAGTTTGGTCTAGTGGTGAAGATATCGGGGCAGAAAATAGGAGACCATGACTTCTAGTCCTACTTTGGGCATGGAAGCCAGCTGGGTAACTCTGGGCCAATCACCAGAAGATGCGAATTCTAGTCCTGCCTTAGGCATGGAAGGCAGCTGAGTGACTATGGGCCAATTACCAGGAGATGGTGAGTTCTAGTCCTGCCTTAGACATGAAAGCTGACTGGGTAACCTTGGGACAGTCATTCCCCCTCAGCCCATCCCACCTCACAGGATTGTTGTTATGGAGAAAAATGGAGGAGGAATGTGTGTTGGATATATTCACCACTTTGAGTTACTTGTAAAAAAAAAACACAATAAGGGTGGGATATAACAAAAGAAAGAAAGGATGAAGGGAGGAAGGAAGGAGGGTGGGAGGGAAGGGAGGAGGGAGGAAGGAAGGAAAGAAAGAAAGAGGAAAAAGAAAAAAGGAAGGAGGGAGGGGGAGGAAGGAAGGAGGAAAGAAAGAAAGAAGAAGGAAAGAGAGAGGGGGAGGGAAAGAGGAAGGAATGAAGGAAGGAGAAGGGAGGGAGGAAGAAAGGAAGGAAGGAAAGAAAGAAATAATGAGGGGCAGAGGAAAGGAAGGAGAAAGGAGGGAGGGAAGAAGAAAGAAGAAAGGAAGGAAAGAAAAAGAATGAGGGGCAGAGTAAAGGAAGAAAGGTAAGAAAGAAAAAGAAAGAATGAGGGACGGAGGAGAGGAAGGAAGGAAAAAAGAACAAGGGACAGAGGAAAGGAAGAAAGTTAGGAAAGAAAAAGAAAGAATGAGGGACGGAGGAAAGGAAGGAAAGAAGGAAAGAAAAAGAGAGAACTAGGGATGGAGGAAAGAAAGGAAGGAAAAAAGAAAGAAAGAATGAATGAATGGGGGGCAGAGGAAAGGAAGGAAGGAAGAAAGGAAGGGACAACAGTAACAACAGAAGCTCAAAATCCAGCCAAGAGAAACCAGAGAGAGATCCCTACTCACAAGTTAAGAGCAACAGGTTATTCATTCTACGGTGGTGCCCCTTGAATTAAGCCTCCCTATTGCTCCTGGTAGAGCTGCTGAAGAGCTCGTTGGCACCTCTTAATTTAGTAACCGCTCTCAAAGTTAAACAGTCCCTCACTGAAGGCTGAAATTGATCGTATAAATAGTAAAATAATAATAAAGGAACCCAAACAGCAAGGCAATTTAAAACAAAGCCAAATATTTCAACCTCCGAGTGGAGATGTTGAGAGACACTAAATTCCCAAGTGGGTTGGAAACGTGTAAGGCTGGAAAGTGGTACAATCTAACTTGCTACTTTTCCTCCCCCCACTCCCCATAAAAGTAGGAAAATTATCTCTTTTTGATTCCAATTCTGGGGAAGAGAAAGGGGCAATGAAGGGGAACATTACCCCAGCATGCGACCTGTTTAAAGAATTTTCTAGCAAGAGAGAATATCTATTATATCTGAAGGGCTTGGCCTGCATCCCATCTCAGTTGTAAATCTTTCTTGAGCCTGCCTCGTGTTGATTTATGTCTGTTTCATTGATCTGTAGCCTTAATTTTGCTGTATCGTTTAATATTCTTTTTGTTAGACAGCTGGGAAAAGACAGAAAAGGAGATCTGAATAAAATTATAATAATCCATCATGGCTTTCCTGTCGAACGTGAGAAGATGGATTCTTAGGTGTTTTTCCGTTTGGCTCTTTCAAAGTTACATCTTATATATATTCTCTCTCCCTCTCCCCCCATCTCACCCCTCTCTCTTTTACTTCTTTCCTTTTCTTCTTCTTATCTTTTGAAATCTGTCTCTCTTTGGGGATTATTGATCTCCTTCTAGAACAACACAACTTTCAAGTTAGGAGTTAGTACGTAGCAAGTATCGGCAAACAAAACAGCAGCATGTGGGCATCAGTTTTAAAGAATGGCTGGAAAAGAAGATATATGAATGATATTGCAGAATGGATAGTGGGTGGGCCAGCAAAAATATTTCCCCTTTCCCCCTTTGGATTTTTTTTTTCAGTCATTCAACTGGAACCTTAGAGCAAGGAGAAAGGCCATTTTCCTACAAGTGTGTAGAACAGGGGTCGCCAATCTTTTGGACTTCAGGGACCACCAAACTCATAATTTTAAATCCCGTGGACCAGAGACCCTGGGAAAATCCCCCAAAAAGTCTGCAGGAAAATTCCCCACCCAATTTTCCTACCAATCAATCATTCTTTATTTGGGATCGCAGGATACCGTCTCCAGCTCCGTTCTCAGGGGGAGAGACAGAGGGAGGAAGAGAAAGACTTTTGACTGCATGCAAGGAAAGCAGCAGAAGCAGCAGAAGTCTTTCTTTCTCTCCCCCAAACTCTGCCAGAAATGAGTCTTTATGAGCTTCTTGGAGCAGGAGGCCTTGCAGGGTCCCAAAGACTCATTTCTGGCAGAGTTTGGGGGAGAGAAAGAAAAACTTTTGCTGCTTTCCTTGTGTGCAGCCAAAAGCAGAAGAAGAAAGAAGCGGAAAGAAGCAGCCCGGTGGCCAGGCCAGGTGCGGGAGGTGAGTGGAGCAAATTTTCCCCATCCTCCCTTTCCCCCCTCCCTTTGCTACCTCGTGTTGTTCACAACTCAAGCAACACAAGCCTTGTGTTCCCACCGGCCATGTGGGCGGCGCAGCCTTGTGTTCCCGTGCAGCCTGGATTAATTGCTTTGGGGGGGACATTTCTCTGTCAGACCACCAAAATTTTCTCGCAGACCACCAGTGGTCCCTGGCCCACTGGTTGGTGACCACTGGTGTAGAACATCTTCATTGTATTACAGGTAGTCCTTGACTTACGATTGCTGATGAGGCTGGAATGTCCACCGTATGCCATGATGGTTGTAAGTCGAGGTGCCCACACGACTGACCTGATTTTATAATATTTTTTTTGCTGCAGTTGTTAAGTGAACATAGTGTTTGTTAAGTGAATCCATTCATTCCTTATGAGCGTTTTTTCCTAAAAGACCTTTTAGGGTGGTATCTAAAGCTTTCAGGTGAGGGGCATCTGTGGTCTTGTTATAGACAGATTTGCTTCTTTGAGATAACAGACATATTCAGTTTCTTTAATGAAAGAAATGGTATATCTACATTAATCACCAAATCCCATCAGATACTTAATGAACACAAATGGAGATTCTCAATCATGCAAGTCATTTGGTTGTCCCAAAGGTGGAAAAAAAAAAAAAGGTTCGCCGTTGACCTAAAAGACCAAAAAGAAACCTCTAGCTTTGCTTCTCATTCAAGAAGCTTCTTTAGTTCTGACCGGATGGTGGGCAATGGAAGAATTTATACTTTCTTGTTTTTCCTCGAAGACATTTTGCTTCTTGTCCAAGAAGCTTCTTCAGCATTGACTGTAAAGCCTCCCATTCTCCACCATCCAGTCAGAGCTGAAGAAGCTTCTTGGATGAGAAGCAAAATGTCTTCAAGGAGAAAAAGGATCTTTGGGACAACCATGACCTGGATGATTGAGAATCTCTGTTTGACATACGGAATAGGCACCAATTTTTAAGTATGTATTTCTTTTTTTTTTCCCCTTGAAATGTATTTTCTTATCATGAGAGCCACCACTAATTCTGTGTGCATCCTTCTCCTAAGCCTTTGTTTGGATACTTACGTATAAAATTCTGGACTTCTGTGAAGTCTCGATGCTCTGTTTCCAGCAGTGGTTCGATCTTAGTGTACATGTTGCACAGGGATTCATAGCTTTTCCTACAAAGGGGAAGGGAGCCAGAGATGACAAGACTGAATAACCGATGAGGTAGATGTGAACACTCAAAAGAACATCTCACTTTCTTCAGCCCTGGCTCTGGTATGTGTGAGACACAAGGATCAGAATTCCTAGCCTCCACGGTGGATCCCCATAAAGTGGCGTGGTGGCCTAGAGGTGGAACTCTCACCTCACAATGAGGAGGTTGTGAGTTAGGTAGAGGCAGATATTTCTCTTTCTAGGCACAATGAGAATTTATCTGCTGAACAAAACTCTGCATTGGTGACAGGAAGGGCGTTTGGCCAGTAAAACATTCTGCTAGCTCCATTCAGTTGCCCAGATTCCATCCTGCAAGGGATTATGGGGGTCATTAAATGATGATGATGGTGGATCCCTAGGCTAGCTGAGAATTCTGTGCAAGTCCTCTTAATGGATCCGGAAGTGGCTGAGCTGCCTAAAACGAGTACTACCCGCATCAGGACTTAATTTACACACCGTCTCACACTGTCAGTGGTGAGCCTCTCATCATAGGAACTCTTCCAGGGATAGTAGCCAGTGAGGAATTTCCAAGCTTCTGATCTCACAGAAAGATCCAACCCCTACAACAAAAACAACATTCAATTTTTTTTTCTGACTCTCTCTTCTTTTGAGGGATCTATGCTCAGTTTCTGTGACTTGTTTCCTTCCAGAAGTGCGGGGGCTACATTTCTTGGAATTCCAACTTTTGTCCATGCAGACTTGGAATTTTGGAAATTATCCTCAGGATTCTGGGAATTTTGACAAGCCTGGAGAAGGCCAAGATTTAGGAAGGCGACGATTTGCTCATAACCAGCCTGACAAAAATATCTTCTGGCTTGGTGAAAACCTTCAAAGGATGCTTGGGAGAAGAGAGCAGCCCTAGCTAACATCATGCTTTCTCCCAAAATGGAATCCTAAGTGTCAGAGCATAATTAAATAAACTTCAGGAAGCAATCAAGCCAGTTTGCCAGGAAAAAAAAAGCAGCCAGCTTAGAGACTGGCAAACAGAGCATCTTCTTCGTGCCAAGGGCATTTGCTGTAGGGGTTCCATAATAGAGACAACAGAACATGGATGTGGAAGAACTTGCCCATTTTATACTTTCTTATAAAATAAAACAAAATGACTCTAAGGTTGAAAGAAACTTGGGGTGTTAGCTACATTTATCCAAATTATGATAGCCTAGAGAAGTAGTCTCCAAATGTGGCAACTTTAAGACTTATGGACTTCAACTCCCAGAAATTTCCCAGGCAGCCAAGTTATCCCAGGCTTTTTCCCTTCCTCTCCCTCCTTCCCATCAAAAGGGAAGTCTTCTCGTTGACATCTCTTGGAGTTAGTTAGAAAGAGGAACCTGACTCCAAGGTGAGACTCTTTAAGGAAAAGCTGAGTGCAAGGGAGCTCGACCTGGAAGTGAAGCGCCTTTTTTCCCCGCTTCAGATCCAGATTCGTGGCCATCTTTAGGTCTTAGAAATGATGGATCCCAGTCATCCATAGATCCTAGATATGAGCCCCTGAGACAGTTTGGTTAAATGAAGACCAGTAAAGGAGAATATTTGCAGCTCAGGATTGGAATGAGGGGGTCCTTGGTGCTGTCTGAGCTTGGTGGTTTTCTTGCAGATATTTCATTACTCAAACTACCTATAGGTAACATCATCAATGTAGAGGGTAGAAGGGGTTTGTGGAGAGGAGGAAGAGGAGGGGGAGGGGAGGATGATGATGATGACTGTGAGGCCCTTGGTGCTATCTACATTTCCTCCTCCTCCTCCTCCTCCTCCTCTCCACAAACCCCACTTTCTACTGGCACTGATGATGTTACCTAGTTTGGGTCATGAAACATCTGCAAGAAAGCAATTGAGCTCAGAGACCATCAAGGACTTCTTGCAAATGAAGACCAAAGTATATAAGACTGCAATTGCAGTTCTCAGAATTTAATATTTTCCCACTATGGACTTTTTTCTTTCCCTCTACAGTATCAAGTCATTTATTTTGCTTTGGTTTTTTTTTTTTTTTGACTGGCGAGAAGGAGGTGTTCCTGTTTAGGAAAATAATAAAGCTTCAATGGCATGTCTAGGCACACTGCTTTTTCAAAATGGTAATTTGACTGTGAACCACATTTTAACTTCTTCCTTTATTTACTTCCTTCTATTAAGGAGACTTCTGTACGGACCTTCAATCATTTCCCCAGGCTATTGTCTTGTACAGTATTATTCCCCATCTGTCTAGGCAGTGGGTGGCTCTGATGCAAAGAGAAGATAAATGGGACGAAAATGAATTATCCTTGGCAATGCATAAAAGTGACTTTTACAATTAAAAACAATCCTGCTCTTTCAAATTAAAAAGTGGACAATTAAGCTGCTACCACTATTGTCCCTACCTGAAATTCTGCATTCACAATAGACTTTCTCAGTCCCTGGGATTGTCCGTGGAAAAACAAATTCTTCTGACCTCAAATTGGCTGGAGAAATCTACTTGTACCACCATTTAAAAGAACCCCAGGGATGGATTCCTCCCCCCCCTCTAAAGTTGCCCAGGCATCTGATCTCCATGGCAACCTCACCTTTGAACAGCAGAAGGATGTTTGGGGAAGGAGAACTATTGTGTTTTGCATGAATTAGGTGCTGGGAGACAGCTGGATTCTTAGTTGATTCTTGCCCATTTTGTCAGTCAAACATTTTGTTCCCTGTGCACAAAAATAGGACACATCCACAAGAAAGAGGACTTTCATATCAGAGTTCTCACCCCAGGAAAAACTTCATCTTAAATTAGCTCCTTCAGATGGAAAACTAGGAATCAAACCATTTAAGCAGACCACATTTGATATTCTCCAGAACTACATTTCCCAAGGGGACTGGATAACAGCCAGACTGGTTGTGGGAACTGACTCTTGAAAAACAACCTGGGATAAAGCTGGGGTTGGATAAAAATAGAGTCAATTGTAAGAAGAGAATCAAGATGGACATTTTATCTTCTTGAGGTCCCACACAACCACCTTGTTCTTTATCGTTCTCCAAGGACACTCACCTTCTCCAGAATTTGGGAAGCCACATAGTTTTGTGACTTGAGAATCTGCCCACTCTCGTCAAAATAGCTTTCCCATTCAGCAGCATCAATGGGAAGTTTCTTGATTCTCTGAATTGAATAAAAATCAAATAAGTGGAAGTTCAGTTAGTTGAAAAGAAGGATGAGGGAGAGGAGGCATGATTCCAGTGTTCCAATAGTTGAGGGACTCCCACAAAGATGAGGGGGTCAAACTATTTTCTAAAATACCAAAAGGCAGGACAAGAAACAATGGATTAAAACTAATCAAGGAGAGAAGCAACCCAGAACTGAGGAGAAAATTCCCATTGATTAGAGCAATTAACCAATGGAATAGCTTGCCTTTAGAAACTGTGTGTGATGACCCAAAGGGGCATGGCACAAAGGCAACAGTCAGATAATCAGTAGGAGTCCCTTTATTAGCTCCAACTTTGCCCCCAATGTCCTGGTTACCTTCTGGGCTGGAAAAAAACTCTCCCAGGAACAGCCTTTGGCTCCAGAGAATCAAGTCCAAAACATGGTCAACAAAAACTGTAACTATAAGTCCAATCAAGGCAAGATGAAGTAATTAGTCCAGCAGGGCAGAAAGAACGGCAGTAATTAAACCTGCTTGGGAGGATGCCAGGAACCCAGATAACCAAAGTCAACACAAGATAAACTCACATTCATGCCGCACTCAGTTTGCACCTCTTTTAAACTCTCATTCCCAGGTGTGGCTAATGAAGGGAATCAGGGCCCTTTCCTCGCCATAAGCCACGCAACCTATATTGCTCCCTTCTCCGTTCCTCCCTGCGTGCCCTAGGATAAAGAGGGGGTGGGCCTGGGTCTTCTTCTGAACTCCCTCTCCCTTGTTCTACCGCTCCTCTGCTCCGCCCAGTGAAGTTTCCTCCAAAGCCAATGGAGGAATTCTCACTCCCTGTCAGCTGTTTGTCTTCCTCCTTGGATTCAGACTCCGACCAGGGCATGACACTGTGGATGATCCATCACTGGAGGCTTTTAGGAAGAGACTGGACAACCATCAGTCTGAAATGATATGGGGTCTCCTTCTTGAGCAAAGGATTGGACTAGAGGACCTCCAAAGTCCCTTCCACCTCTACTGTATTATTCTATGTTCTATGAATCCAAAATTAAAATGTATGACTAGTTTGGAGCCAATCTTTAGGTCTTAACCTTCTAACAGACTCAGTGTGGCTATTTCAGAGAGGAACCTTTGATATTTACGTTGTGTTATTGCTCGTATCAAGGCAGGGATCTTGCTGGCGAATAAACATATGAATTCTTTATTGCAGGTCACAGAACCATCAAATGATCCACAAAGAGAAGTTTAAGAGAAGACAGTTTGGATATTCTCCAGAGGTCTCCTCTCCTTTTCAGTTAGAGGTTGAATAAACAGATACCAAAGCCCCAACGTCATTAGATCATTAAAATCAAAGGAATCTTCAAACAGATCTTCCTTACCCATGAAACATCCCTTTGCATATTGAAAGTTAGATGTTCTCATGAGTTGCAAGCTGCTGCAATGAAATCTTCTGACTTTAATATGGAAATTCCCCACAGCTGGCAAATACTCAATAAATCTTAGGTTCTAAGTGACTTATTTTCCCTTTAAGGTCAGTCAGAAGCTGCAAATTATGAATAACAGAACAGGCTGCCTTAAAAACAAAACAAAACACCAGGCAGGCTCTTTTCGAACAAACAAACCAGCTTCTAGCTATGAGGAGACACCAAAATATCTTCTGGAGAACTTCATGCCTTAATAGCAGCAGCTCTAATTATCTGATCAACTTTGCTTGACAACCCAACACCATCCTGCAATGTCTTGGAGTGATGCTGTCTTGAGAGGGGCATTGTGGATAATTCAAAATGGCAGCTTGCTATGCAGTGTCTACGGAGATTCTCAGTCATCCAAGTCACACTTGTCCCACAGGTGCTTTTGTTTTCTCAAAAGGCAACTGGACTTCTTGGTTTTCCCTTGAAGATGTTTAGCTTCTCATCCAAGGAGCCTCTTCCGTTCTGATCGCCTGGAACTAAAGAAGTTTCTGGGATGAGGGGTGAAACGTCCTCAAGGAAAAACCAAGAAGTCCAGTTGCCTTTTGAGAGAAAGCATCTCTGGGACTTGCTACACAATGTTTATGGCAAAGTTATCTTATTCTGCAGACAAAGGTCATTGGAAGGAATCATTTGGAAGGGAGGAAGAGCAGGGGAAAACTCTGTGGACATTGCCTGAAATCCATGCAAGATCTTCATAAGGTACAGTAGACTATTGGTATTCAAGGATGAATATACAGATAGTCCTCAACTTATAACAGTTCCTTTAGTGACTGTTACAACGACACTGTCAGGGTTCCAGTAATTGTCCAGTTTAAACAGTAACTCCGAGACAGACATAACCTCAAAGTACTTTATTAAAAAACAGGAACTGGCACGTCTGTGAAATTTCAGAACTGAAATCATTCCCAGACTTTCCCCCAAAATTCAACCTACACCCACTCACTTTTCTACACCTCATTAATCACATGAACCAATTACTCTGAAGCTGCAATTTCTTGGCGTGACACACTCAATAACCTTGAACTTTCAAACTAAACTTTTTTTTTTCCTTTTAGAACTATTCAATCACATCACCCCCTCCCAATTCTTCAACTCTGTGGTAGCGATGAATTCCAGAGCTGACAGACACTGAAAAAAGCCACTTATGACTATTTTTCAGACTTATGACCATTGGTGGGATTCAAATTTTTTTACTACCAGTTGTGTGGGCATGGCTCGGTGGGCCTGGCAGGGGAAGGATACTGTAAAATCTCCAGTCAGAGGTAGGATTTGCCGGTTCTCTGAACTACTCAAAATTTCTGCTACTGGTTCTTCAGAATTGATCAGAACCAGCTGTAAACCACTTCTCCTGTGGCTGCATTGTGTGCGAGCATCAATTCTGGCAATGTGCATCTTGCTTTTCCTTCCTCGCCTTTTCTATAGCAATGAATTTCCCAATCGGAAAACCTGAGCAGTGAGATATTTTGTACTTGAGATTTAGTTACCAGGGGTCAACATAGATTGAATGCATAATTAGTTACAAGCAACCTGATGAGAGGAACTTGAGGGGACAAAATCGATGGAATCAGGTAGAGGGGCCATTTAAGCAAATCTCATTAGAATCACAGAAGGTCTGCAGCGCCTGGAATCGAAAACAAGAAATAATGGGATTCAGTTGTAAGGCGCAGGAGTCGTTTCGGGTTGGAAATAGACAGTATTGATGTGGAAATGGAGAACATGGAAATGGAGCTCTCTGGGAAAGAACTTTTGGCAGTTACCACCTTGCTTTCTGGAATAATAATGGCACAGGAAAGTCTGATCTGATCTGGCCTCCAGAAGTTGTGGTGCTCCAACATTGGAGGTTTTTAAGAAGTGATTGGGCAAACTATTTGTCTAAAATGGTCTAGGGTAGTGGTCGCCAACCGGTTGTCTGGGGACCACTGGTGGTCTGCAAGAAAATTTTGGTGATCCAACAGAGAAATGTCCCCCCCCCCAAAGCACTTCCCCCAAAGCAATTAATCCAGGCTGCTTGGGAACACAAGGCTGAGCTACTCAGATGGCCTGCCCAGCCTTTGGCTGAGTGCAAAACTTACCTTGAGTAGAGCCACGTGAGCTGGAACTGGAAGGTAAGACCAATGGCAGGGGAGGGAAATCTGCCCTGGGGTGGCTTGCTGATGTTGGTGGGAAAGTGGGTCCCATATTCCAGAACTTCAGGAGTCCCAGGACTGGCCCTTTGGTCATCCTGGAGCAGCTCCTCCAGTCCATGGCATGCCGGTGCACCCGGGTGGAGGAGCAGCTGCTCTGGGATGACCAAAGGGCCAATCCTGTGACTCCTGCAGCTCTGGAATATGGGACCGACTTTCCCACCAACGTCAGCAAGCCACCATCAGTCAAAATTCATATTAGTGGTCCGTGGGATTTAAAATTCTGAGTTTGGTGGTCCCTGAGGTCCAAAAGGTCTAGGGTTTCCTGCCTGAGCAAAGGGTTGGACTAGAAGGCCTCCAAGGGTCCCTTCCAACTCTGTTATTCTGATGAGGACTTATTTATTTTTATTTATTTATTTGTCAAACCAGTATTAGATAGCAGGTATAAGTATAAACATGGTTATTGATGTTACTGGATTTAATGTAAGTCTGATACTTAACTGTTTTTGACACTAGACTTTGTTACTGGAATATGAAACTCCTAACAGTTATGAATACATGAAAGGGATACGAATAAAAAGGAACATTAGGACGGTAGGCACATTGGTGCGCTTATGCACGCCCCCTTACAGACCTCTTAGGAATGGGGTGAGGTCAACAGTAGACAGTCTAAAAGTTTTGGGGGTTTGAGGATGTAACAATAGAGTCAGAGAGTACATTCCAGGCATTGACCATTCTTGCTGAAGTTGTATTTCCCGCAATCAAGTTTGCTGCGGTTTACCTTGAGTTTGTATCTATTGTGTGCTCTTGTATTGTTCTGGTTGAAGCTGAAATATTCATTGATGGGTAGGACATTGCAATGGACAATTTTATGGACTACGCTTAGGTCAGACCGAAGGCGGAGTAGTTCAAGGTTGCCTAAGCCTAAAATTTCAAATCTGATGGCATAAGGTATTCTTCTACAAGTAGAGGAATGGCGGACTGTTCTCATGAGTCTTTTAAAAGAAGAAGGGGAGAACGTCCCATGCAATCTTTTTCTGAGTTGTAGGCCATGATGGGCTTTTGGGCTGAACTCAAGGATTAAAGGCAGCAACTTACTAATAATATCGAGGTTGATGTACTGAATCTCTTAAGATCCTCTTCAGATGAGGTGGGGCTTTTAAACCTTTCGCTATCCATCGTCTGCTTCATTGCCCAGTGTTTGCACTCATCCAGGCTTAGCAAGATCTGTAGTCCCTTGCTACCTTCCCTCTTTCCATCCAGCAAAAAGCCCATGGATACATGAGGCTGAGAACCATAAGTAGGTTTTCGTAGCGCTGTGAGGTCACAGAGGCATCAGGTCATAATGGCAAAAAAACCAGGTGGTTGAAGAAAGGATTTGATGGACTTGGGAGCTCTAGAATCAAGTTGTCCTGCAACCTTGGAAACGGATTGTCTACGTTTGGTGAACCGAGCTAGCAGGTCCATTGAAGTCCTCGGGTTGCATTTGCACAAAGGGGGGAATGTGTTGGTTTGAGGGGGGTCCATGGTGCTTTCTGATCTTGCTTGTTTTCTTGCAGATGTTTTATTACCCAAACTACATCACAACACCAGTGCTCCTTTGTTTGTTGGTGACTTGGTGTGTAAACCCAGTGTAAGTCTTCTTAGCCTAAAGTGATTCTATCCAAGCAAGATTGTCACATCATCTCTTTAGCATGATATGTTGAGACAAGAGGGATAGGTTTACAGAAATTCTAGCAACTGAATTATTCCCTATTTCAAGACAATATATAGTTATTAGTTACCACCTGCCTTCCATTGAGGACCGGTATACTGCACGAGTCAAAAAGAGGGCTGTGAAAATATCTACAGACCCCTCACATCCTGGACATAAACTGTTTCAACTCTTTCCCTCAAAATGATGCTATAAAGCCCTGCACACCAGAACAACTAGACACAAGGACAGATTTCCCTGAAAGCCATCACTCTGCTAAACAAATAATTCCCTCAACACTGTTTAACTATTTACAAAGTCTGCATTACTATTACTCATCATTCCTTATTACCCATCCCCTCCTACTTGTGACTGTATGACTGTAACTTTGTCGCTTGTATCCTTACGATTTATATGGACTGTTTCCTAGTATGATTTGATTGCTTATTGTACCCTATGACTATTATTTAGTGATGATGATTCTTGACTCTTGACGAATGTATCTTTTCTTTTATGTACACTGAGAGCATTTGCACCTTCTGTATCCAGTCATACTTGGCCAATAAATAAAGAATTTTAATTCTAATAAAGTATTCTAATATATCCTTGTTTCTTCAGAATAGAAATGTTCTGTTTTTTTTTCTAACAGTTTTCTTGGGATGTGGAAGGAAAAGGAACTTTTTAAAAATATCTTGGCATATATAACTATATATTTTTAGATATAACTGTCTCGTTTGGCTCTGCAACCATACAAAACAGACACAGACTTCAATGGATAATTAGAACTGCAGAAAAAACAATTGCTCCCAATTTTAGCAATAGGGTTCTCTGCCTGGTTGCTGGGTGGGCGTGGCCATGGTGGGCGTGGCCTAGTCAGCCTCCTGCACTGTGTGGGGGGGTATTTTCACCCTCCCCGGGCTCCAGAGGCTTTCCTCAAGCCTCTGGGTGGGCGGCTTCCTCAGGCTTCGGAGGCTTTCTGGAAGCCAGAAACGGGCCCATCTCTGGCCTTCCGAAACTTCCAGTTTTTTCACCCTCCCTGAGCCTCTGCGTGTGCCCTGCACTTACCTGGGATCCAAAATGGGCAACATGGGGACTCCTGGGAGGAAAGGGGAGGGATGGGTGCGGCCAGCCAGGAGTGGGATTTGGGAGTCCTCTGAACTGTGGAGAATCTTAGCTATAGGATCTCCCAAACTCCTGCAAACAGG
Organism: Laticauda laticaudata; assembly: GCA_004320025.1. Lineage (NCBI taxonomy): Eukaryota > Metazoa > Chordata > Lepidosauria > Squamata > Elapidae > Laticauda > Laticauda laticaudata. Next base: position 13,627 of record BHFT01009919.1, read on the forward strand.
GATGGGATTCTCCCAGTTTACACCTCTTTGCTAGAACTGGTTGTTTATATTCTAAGCAGTTTGGAGAACCGGTTGTTAGAAGAAATTACTGGCCTAATCCTGTCAGGAAGGTAGGAAGGAAACATTCTGGTGTTGCTTACAGAAACTGCCTCTCTGTTAAATCCTGATTACATTCTTGGCGGAACTAGACTTCCTGTCTCAGGAACGTCTCTGGAGTTTTTTTCCCCTCCTTTGCTGGCACTTTGTTTGTGTGGAGTGACCATTCAAAGTTACAATGGCACTTAAAAAAGTGACTTATGACCTTTTTTCACACTTATGACTGTTGCAGCATCCCCACAGTCATGAGAGGCCAGGTGAGAAGATGCATTCCTCGATGTGAGTGACATTGAGTTGGCCACGCCCAGCCAATAATATGACCACCAAGCCATGACCACCAACTAAGCCACACCCACAGAACTGGTTGTTAAAAAATGTGAATCCCACCCGTGCCTGCAAACCCCCAGCAGCCCACCCATGGGTAGATGCCTTTGGTGTAGCCATGAAGGTCAGCTCTGATGCCCTTATGTGGATTTCAAGCAGGTGTGAATAATACAGTTTTTCTCTTTGCTAAAGAAACAAACAAAAAAACAACCCCCGCCCCCACAAGCTGCAAATGGATTGGAAGGAATGAAGGCAGAGGTGTGGAACGATAAGGTGGGACACAACTGTGGAGAACATAAGCCTTCAAACTCTTGGGACAGTTAATGGACAAGGAAGGATCAGGAAACAGACCCATTCAAAATGAGATTTTGATGGAAAAAGAATGCACTTTGCTTGCGATGTATGTTTCAAGAAAGTAAAAGTAGGTAGAGGTCTAGATTCCCAACTAGGGTTTTTCAACTGACTTTTAGATGGTGGACTTCAGCTCCCAGAATTCCCCAGCTACCCATCTTAAAGTTGCTTAGTTTTGGACCTGGATGACGGGAGAAAGAGAGGAAAGGAAGGAAGGAAAGAAAGAAAGAAAGGAAGAAAGAAAGAAAGAAAAAAAGAAAGAAAGAAGGAAGGAAGGAAGGGGAGACAAGGGAGAGAGGAGAGATGGATGGATGGAAGGAAGGAAGGAAGAGAAAAAGGAGAAAGGAGAGATGGATGGAAATAAAGAAGGAAGGAAGTAAAGAATGGAAGGAAGGAGAGACAAGGGAGAGAGGAGAGATTCATGGATGGAAGGAAGAAAGGAAGATAGGAAGGAAGAAAGGAAGGAAGGAAAGGAAGGGAGGGAGGAAAGAAACAAAAGAAGGAAGGAAGAAGAGCAAAGGAGAGAGGAGAGATGAATGGATGGAAGGAAGGAAAAAGATAGGAAAGAAGGAATGGGAGGGAAGGAAGGAAGGAAAGAAAGGAAGAAAGGAAGGAAAGGAAGAAAGGGAAGGGAAGGGAAGAAAAAAGAAAAAAGAAAAGAAAGGAAAGGAAGGAAGGAAAGGAAGGAAGGAAAGGAAAGGAAGGAAGGAAGGAAAGGGAGGAAGGGTGTAGGCTTTGATCCCATCCCTTCTAACAGGAAAAATCATGAATTGGGGTCCTGGATCCTAAGAAATGTCATTAAAAACTAAATCATTGCTCCATCCAGGTTAGTTACCAGACTCTGGTTGTTTGGTCCCAATTTAGCCTGTTGGATGATTTGGGTCATTTGACCTTCAGCCAAGTCAAGACAAACTATGGCCTAGTTTATTAGGTGAACTCCACCAAATAAGGACACCAGCTCTAGGGAAAGGCATAAATTGAAAGTCCTGTGGAACCTCAAGGATGGAAATAAGTCCTAGGTTGGCTGATCAAGACCCTTTGATTAGAAATACAACCACTTTACCGGTGATGAAATTGTTGTGTTACATCAAAGCTATTTCATAATATTTGTTTAAATTAGGTGGCAACAATTAATAATATTATAGTTAATTTGATGTATACTGACAGATGGGATCTTCATAAGTCAGCCAGTACTAAGTGTTTGGTTGAAGGATATTTACTTCAAAGTAATTCTGATTAATCTTTCTTGTAGGCATGTGACAACCTCTAAGGAAGCTTTATCTCTATAAGGTAGCTAAGGTTGTCTTTTCTGAGGCTAGAGTAGAATGAATTTCCCTGAATACAATGAGCAGATTAACTGACTTAATCTGTACCAGCCTGGATTTAGGCATGTCTCTCTCTCATAAAGCATAAAAACCAAGCATGAAGAATGAGGACAACTGGTGTGACACAGACCTACAGTACCTCCTGTGACCATCTGCTACTCCAATCAACAAATCTATGCCTTGGCAAATGTTCCTGGCTGCTGTTTGTAGGGATGTTAGTAAGAACAGTATGATTTTAATATCATGGATTAGCAGAGACAATCTGGAATGATCCCTCAGAATGCTAGTTGACAATCACTTAAATATGAACCAGCAGTTTGAGGCAGCAGCAGATAATCAGATTTGGAAGGGACCTTGTAGGTCATCTAGTCCAACCCCCCCACCCCCCACCCAAGTGGGAGACCCTACACCATTTCTGACAGATGGCAGTCCAATCTCTTCTTGAAAGCCTCCAGTGATTGACGAATGCAATCCTTGACTGTCCCAAAGGTGCTTTTTTTCCAAGAGGCAACTGGACTTTTTGGTTTTTCTTTGAAGATATTTTGGTTCTCATCCAAGAAGCTTCTTCAGCTCTGACTGATAATCTCCATGGACAATCCTTGGTTGTATAAACAGTGGCATAGAATCAAAATCACTTGAAATATCAGTATAGGGTTATAAAACCTTAGCAAGACCACACCTGAAATACTGCATCCAGTTTTGGTCACCTCTTTGCAAAACAGATGTTGAGATTGAGAAGTGCAGAGAAGAACAATGAAGATGATTAAAGTCCTGGAGACTAAAACAGATGAAGAACAGTTGCAAGAACTAGGTATGGCTAGTCTAGAGAAAAGAAGAATTAGAGGTGACATGATAATTCCAGTATTTGAGAGGCTGCCAGAAAGAGGAGGAAGGTCGATTTATTTTCCAAAGCATCGGAAGTCAAGACAAGAAACAATGGATGGACAATAATCAAGGAGAGAAGCAATCTAGAATTCAGGAGAAACATCTTAACAGTGAGGACAATTAGCCAGTGGAACGTCTTGACTTTAGAAGTTGTGGGTGCTCCATCACTGGAGGTCTTGAAGAAGAGACTGGACAGCCACTTGCCTCAAGTTATATAGGGTCTCCTACTTTAGCACTAAAAGACCTCCAAGATCAGAGGTGGTATTCAACAGGTTCTGACCAGTTCTGGAGAACTGGTAGTGGAAATTTTAAATTGTTCAAAACTGTCAAATACCACCTCTGACTGGAGATTTTACAGCAAAGGTCTTCAAACTTGGCAAGTTTAAGACTTGCAGACTTCAACTCCCAGAATTCCTGAGCTAACATGACTGGAGGAGGAATTCTGGGAGTTGAAGTCCACAAGGCTGTCAAGTTTGAAGATCCCTGATTTACAGTATTCTTCCCCTGCCATGTCCACCAAGCCATGCCCACAGAACCGGTAGTAAAAAAAAATTGGATCCCACCACTGTCCAAGATCCCTTCCAGCTCTATTCTGAATGACTCCATTCTGAAGTCCATGAACAAAGTGGAGATGACAAAGATTGACTTGGAAGGAGTTTTATGAGAAGCAGACGTTGTGTGGTGATTTTCTGGAGCTGATACTAAATTTACCCCCCAAATCTCTTTTAGACTCTTCTGTGGTCCCCTTAATTGAACATTTTCTAAAGAAGGGAGCTCCTTTCCACAAGATATTTGATTTGATGCCCCAAATTGTCCTTGAGAGTCTTCAAAACCAAACAGATATCATCTAAAGTTTGGGCTGAAGGTGCTGAGATATGAACGGTTGATTGCCAGATCCAGCCTCAGCCTAAACCAATTTCAAACTCTAGATTGTAAAAATTGAGCAACACATTTCACATTCAATCTGTTATTTTTTTTTCTCCACTGTGGAAGGAAGACAGAGTTGGGAATCTTGCCAAATCTCTTTTTCTCCCACAACTAGTGAATCTTATTAATAATTAGCACTGCAACACAATTTAATGTTTTGCTTAGGCAATGATTTTCTTTTAACAAAAAGCTGAGCCTGTAAGTATCTCCTGTGTTCTCACTCCCTTCATTCCTTCTTTCCTGGAATATAAATTTCCCTTCTATTGTTATATTATACAAAGGGAAAAAAAAACCCTAGGTGATTATAATGAAAAGATAGATATTTTCTTGAAAGTGGATGACTTTTATAAATGTACTGGGGTGAAAAGAGGTTGTTCTCAAAAAGTTTTATGTGGATACAATTTCTTGCTCTTTATATTAAAAACCCATACAATAATTAATAAGGGGAAAGTGCTTTTTTATTTAGTTCTTGTAAAGAAAGGTTCACAGCTGCGTTAATGAATAAATTAACAGCAGAAGAAAGTTAAGAAAACTCTCTCTCTTTTTTTGCTATATCCTTCCCTCCCCCCATTTACCCCAACCTCTCAAAAGCTGCCTTCTCAGAGAACTGGACATTAGAACAGCTTCAAATCTTCCCCCGGGGCAGAACCAAGAATAACATCTGCAGTGCTGTGACATGGACAGAATGGGAGCCTTCTCTTGGAGATGAGCTGGGGATGGAGGGGTTTAAGCCTTCAGGGAATCTTCTGAGTGCCTTAGTGCCTCCTGTTCATTCTTGGAGTAAAGGTATGAGGGAATGTAAGTTCGTAAAGTGAGGAAAGGCTGCATATGTTCCAGGAATGTGTAGAGTCCCTTGGAAAAAGATCCATTTGCACCAGAGACTTTACCAAACGTGATGATTCTCAACTTTCAAACTGTTAAGGAAAGATGTAACTCTACAATTCTGTGTGGTCAAGACTTCATTTCAGTAGTGGTATTCAAATTTTTTTTTTTTTTTGGCTACTGGTTCTGTGGGTGTGGCTTTGTGGGTGTGGCTTGATGGGTGCAGCAGGGTAAGGATACTGCAAAATCCCCCTTCCCTCCCCACCCCACTAACCTGCTTTCCAGCTCTGTTCTCCTGTGCAGGGCAACCAAAGAAGACCCAGCCGATCAGCTGGGACTCAATGGGAGGCAGAGAATAGATGGGGTTGGTGGGGCCAGTCAGAGGTGGAATATGCTGGTTCTCTGAACTACTCAAAATTTCTGCTACTGGTTCTCCAGAACTGGTCAGAACTGGCTGAAGACCACCTCTGCTTCATTTGTTTAAAACACAAGTGGTAGTAATGTCCACATAATTGTAGACAAGTTTGTACTGCAGGTAGTTTTCTCTTTGATTTTTTTTTTCTGACATCCTTGGTTTTTCCTTTCCAAATATCTCTTCACATGTTTTGCTTGGTAGTTAAAAAACAAAAGTGAAATATTTCTGGGGGAGACCACAGCTCATCAGACATGCTTTACTTTGCCTTTCCTTTGTTCCAGGCACGTGTGACACAAGATGAATCTTGTTTATCTTTTTTCTTCTCTCTGTTCCAAATTTTTTCAAAGACAAGTAGACTGATCTTTGGGGTTTTTTTTGTTTTTTTTTGTCCTAACGAAAAAAAAATCACTAAATGATCCAGGGTCAACTTGGTCTCTCCAAAAGCTCTTTTTGCTGCTTGGTCCCCGTTGAATCCTTGACTTCTTCATATTTGTGTTGTTGTTGTTCTTTCTAGAGCAGCATGTGTGATTTCAGGGGTCTCTGTTGGGTAGAAGGCACAGGGCAAAATAATAGCATCAGTTTTCAGCTTTACTGAAAGCCTGAGCTAATTTGGGAGAGCCAGGAGGTGGTGGAAGGGCAATCAATACATCATTAAATAAATTAGCTCTGCAGAAAAAGGCCTTAAGAGTTGTGCCAAGTCCACTGGCCAAGGTGGAACCTTGAGAGCCTCTGGGCCAAGGCTTGGGGGGGGGGGGGTACTGCAAATACTTCNTTGGGGGGGGGGGGGAGTACTGCAAATACTTCACACATGGCATTGCCTCTGTCCCTGATGGAAGCTTTCCAGCAGACCTCAAAGGCAGCAAGGTTATTAAACAAGATGGCAGAATCCTCCCTGCTTCTCTCCCCAGCCTTACATGCTAATCAGGGCTCCCAGAATCTCATTCGCCATCCTGGGAACTCTTCTTCTTTGTGTAGCGATGCACAGTAAGTGAGATCAGCCCAGCAGATCATTTCCGCTGGCTGCGTTAGGATAATGGACTTAATCTACTGTCAGAAGGAGGGATGGGAAGGGGAGGGAGAAAGAGGGAGGGAAGGGAGGATGGGGAGGAAGAGGGAAGGAAGAAAGATGAAGGGAGGGAGGGAGGAAAGGGGGGAAAGGAAGATGGAGGAGGAGGGGGAAAGAAGGGAGGGAGGGAAGGAGGAGAGGGAGAGAAGGAAGGAAGGAAAGAAGGAAAAAGAAAGAAAGAAAGAAGAGGAATTTAGGTAAGTGTAGGGAGGTAGAGAGGAAGAAGGAATGGAAAAAGGAAGGAAGAGAGGTAGGGGGAGATGGATGAATGAATGGATGAAGAAGGGAAGGAAAGTAACAGGAAGGAAGGTAAGTGGAGAGAGAGAGGAATAAGGGAGGGAAAAAGGAAGGAAAAAAGGAAGGAAGATAGGTGGAGGAAGATGGAAGGAAGGAAGGAAAGGACAAATGCATATTACTCTTAAATAACAATTTCTCAATAGTCTTCCAAATGGTAATTCTGGGGGTAAATTTTGTACCAATAGAGGACCAATAGAACAAAGCTGGGGGATTCTGGGAGTTGAAGTCCTCCAGGCTTAAAGTTGCCAAGGTTGGAGACCTCTGTCCTAGGTGGTTCCTTCTATCAATTTATTATGTACATGGAAATATTCAGGGCAGAGCTATCTCAGGGATATTGAGGGTTCAGTTTTCTGCCAGAAAACAAACCACTCATTCCCCTCCCCTCCTCTGGTTTTCCAATGCACTAAATCTACTCTATGCTGTAGTCAACTCAGCGTGCAATAGAGTTAGGTCTAAAATAAATAAATAAAAGTACATACCTTAATTAAAAAATACTTGATTGCTAAAACATGCTAATCATCCCCTGAGCCTTTTGCCAGTTGTAATCTTCTGGCTGGTGGAGGGTGTTGTTTAAAAAAAAATTGAAAGCAATATCTGTAAACACAATAAAACGAAGCATAATAAAATGAGAGATGCCGGTATCTTATTTCTGTCCTCTTGTTAGTTGCCAAACTGTTGCTTCATAATCCATTTTGTTGCTTCATCCAATGCATACATTAATTAATTAAGAAATATTGAGTGACCCCTTCGTTTCCACTATCACTGATGCCAAACACACACAAACCACCCAAAGCAACATAGACACCAAATGTAATAATAAAGGTGATTCTTGTAATAGAAGAACAAAATGAAGAGGAAGGAATAAGGAAATACCTAGAGCTCTTTAATAATGAAAACGAGAGAGATGAGTAAAAACTACAAATCCATCCCCTGCATCACATACCCAAATCACCATCCATCCCAACTTGAGACATCCCCTCACCCAGGTGCAAAATAACATGATCTTGATTTAGAAAAAGAATGCTGTTATGTCTAAAAACATACACTCCAAGAAATTTCCCCCTCCCATTTTCACAGGCTCAAGAATGTGGCAATGTGGAAGCTTCTGGTCTCAATATGGCTTCCAAAGCTGACATTTCCTACAAAGAAGTCTTCTCTTGGACCAAGGTGTACCCTTTCCAACAGTATATCTCAACTTTGAGAACTTTAAGCTGTGTGGACATGCTGGCTGGGGAATTCTGGGAGTTGAAGTCCACACAGCTTATAGTCATCAAGGTTAGAAACATTGCTCCAGCATCTGCTCCTGTTTCAGAATTCTGTTTCAATAGTTTGTTATTCTAGCAATATAGAATTTCTGCCTGTTCTTGAGCTGGCCTTCCTCATAGGGCTGACATCAGTCTTGAAAGCCTGTTCAACTTTCTTTTTATTGTCCACTAAACAAAATCAAGGTGAAGGGATTTTGAGTTTCTGCTCACCCTTCCTTCTTTCTTGCAACTGTGTGATCCTTTCTACAGGTCTCTTCCTAGGGGTCTCCCTCATCCTTTGCTATTTTGAAGTGTTATAATGCCTTGGTAAGGCCACACTCACAATCCTGCATCCTGTTTTGGTCACCATGATGTAAAAAAGATGTTGAACCTCTGGAAAGTGCAAAGAAGAGCAACAAAGATGATGAGGGGACTGGAGGTTAAAACATATAAAGAAGGGTTGCTGGAATTGGGTATATCTAGCTTGATGAAAAGAAGGATTAAGGGTGACATAAGAGGAGTCATCCAATATCTCAGGGGTTGCCACAGAGAAGAGGGAGTCAAGCTATGCTCCAAAGCACCTGAAGGCAGGACAAGAAGCAATGGATGGAAGATAAACAAGGAGAGAAGCAACTTAGAACTAAGGAGAAATTTCCTGACAGTTCGAACAATTAACCAGTGGAACACCTTGCCTCCAGAAGTTGTGAATTCTCCCACACTGAAAGTTTTTAAGAAGAGATTGGACAACCATTTGTCTGAAATGATGTAGGGTTTCCTGCCTAAGCAGCAGGTTGGACTAGAAGACCTCCAAGGTCCCTTCCAACTCTGTTATTCTATACTATTCCCAAAGTCAATCTCATTCCTTCACCCCCTCAAGCTTCAGCACCATCAAAGCCAGCCCCATCATGACCACATTGGAGTAATCTGGGCCTCCTTTCCAAATGGAGATTGGTTGTCTACTGAAGGTATCTCTACCATACCTGGTTTAATCATCCTATCCACACATATCCACACATAAAAATGACATTTTCTTTGCTTTTGTTTCTTCTTTCTAGTCTTCTCTTTTTCTTCTTCTATTTCTGCTACAGATGCTCCCTTTTCTTCTTATCTTTATCTTGGCGTATTTGAAGCACCGAGCTGCAGCTGCAAGTAATGCGATTTTTGCTCCTTGATAATGAAAATCACTGATACTCATTTGTATCCCAGGGAAGCGGTGAAGAGGAGCAAAAATGTGTGAGGTGACATCCATGCTTGCGAGGCATGGAATCCCACTAGCAAACAGGAATCCAGGTTCTTCGAGCATATGGCATGTGCCTCGGTGGCCTCATATCCAGGACAGAGAATCTGCTGTGGAAAGAAAGAGTGTGAACATTCTCTACCAAATTCATTCGCATTTGGTGTCGATGGAAATTAAATTCTGAAATGCAGATGCTTGGTGCAGATGGAGTAAATTAAATGGCGTAACAGCTTTGCATTATTAAGCAGGATTTTGAAGAACTGATAACATTTAGAACTAAATACTCATGCATTCCTAGACCCAAAGCCCTATCTAAATGTAGGATCAAATCAGTGAGACTTTTGGATATTGAATTAATGTTGGTGAAACTCAACTACCCTGTTTCCCCGAAAATACGACCTACCCTGAAAATAAGTCCTAGCTTGATTTTTACATGTGCACCCAATATAAGCCCTACCCCCAAAATAAGCCCTAATGAAGATCCCACCCACTCCAAAGTGGACAGGTAAAAATTAAGCGAGGCTGGGGATGGGGGAGGTGGAACTGCCCTATTACTTACCCTATTACTTTGGACAGTTGTAGCTGGGCCTCGCACACCCTGACACCTGCCTTGCTGGCCCATTTTTTCTGCAGCCGGCAATGCTGGCAAGATTTTCCTGGAGGCCTCTATAGCTGAAAACAAAACTCAGGATCGATCCAGAGCTCTGTTATCATCTGCAGAAGCCTCCAGGAAAGCCTTCCCAGCTGCAGAAGAAGTTCCTGAAGGCCTCTGACAGAGAAAAGGAGGCTGGAGGCGGGGGTGACACACACAAGTGAGGTTAATCAGTGGACGACATCCCCCGAAAATAAGACCTGGTGCCTTTTTTTTGGAGGCAAAAAATATAAGACAGGGTCTTATTTTTAGGGTAAAGTGGTATATATAACTCTGCACTAGCTGGCATTTAGCTTATCTCATCCAAAATAACATTTTGAAGTCCTTGCATCAGATATGTCCATTCTGGCAAAGTCTCGACCCTTACACAGGTCATAAATGATAATCATTGATGTTAAATAACGGAGGTGCAGTTTGTGGTTCCATATTCTTCAGATTTCACCTAACTGTATGGACAGAGAAGTGGGTATAACTGGCTCTGTCTATAGAATCTAAGACAATCATTGTTCCTGCTTCAGCAGAAGCTGTTAGGATTTTCACAAATGCAATCCTTTCCCCTCAATTCAGGAAGATCAAAGCAGAAGTGATGAATCCAAGCAACCATGACGAACAATTGCAAAGTTGCCAGCATGATGGACCAGTGCTCAGATTCAGTAGTTATTCATAGAAGAGAATATTTGTAACTCAAGATTGAATAGTGGGGTCCTTGGTGCTCTCAGAGCTGTTTTTCTTACAGACATTTCATGACCCAACTAGGGAACAGCATCAATGCAGTGAAGTGAAGAGGTTACCTGGTTGGGTCATGAAATGTCTGCAAGAAAACAATCGAGTTCTGAGAGCACCAAGGCCCCCTCAGCAGTCATTCTATAACATTGTTGACCCTTAATATATTTCACGAAGCTTTTATTTAGCATAGGGCTTCATGCATTGAGTGAACTCCACCACTATCTCTTCTCTGCACTCTTTCTAGAGTCTCAACATCTTTTTTACATTGTGGCGACCAAAACTGGTTGTAAATATTTCAAGTGTGGCCTGACCAAGGCATTATAAAGTGGTATTAACATGTCACGTGATCTTGATTCTATCCCTCTGTTTAATCATTCTAACAATGTGTTTTCATAACAAACATACGGAGACTGTGCCTGGAATTACATTTTTTCCAAAATGGATGCTAATAGAGGATAAAGACAAAGACAAACTGGGATGAATTAGAAGCGACTCCAACAGTTTGATAAATTCAGTGGAGGAACGATGAGAACATTTTTTTTTTTGTAGCCCAGATTAAAATTGACAGCAGGGAAAAAAAAAAAAGATGATTAGAGTCCAGATCAGATCACTAGACCAAAGATTCAGAGACTTAAGTGCTTGTCTTATATTAAGCCTTGGTTTGCTTTCTGAATATTCATTAAATCTGCACCACGTTCAAAAAACCAGATCTTCTAGACTCCAGGTTAACAGCTACCTCCGCAGTCAAGTGGTTGAAAGAAGAGTGCAGAGGGCCATCCAACCTCAGGGAACCTAATTAGGGGAGGTGATAAGATTTAATTAATAAAATAGTTGCTGAGAAATCCTCCTGCTCATGAACGAGAAGGACTTTTGTGGCTGATGTTCTTGGTTGTTCTAAGCTTCAACCTAACTTTGATGTCTGACCTTGGACTGCAAAAGCTCCATTCCAAAAGCTTAAGCCTTCAGTTTTGTAGCCTTATTTTGGATTCCAGCATTCTCCTGAGGTTGCCTTCTGTAATTTGTCCAGTTCTATTGCTTTAGCCCTCCTGGCCCGGAGATCTTTGCCAGAAGTTGCATTCACCTGTCTATCAAGATCGATGAGGATGAAGCAACTGGGGTTACGCAATCTCACATAAAGATTGCGTAACCCTCTGGACAGGTGGAGGTACCCTTCAACTGGGAATACCTTCAAAGAGGGCTAGAGCTTGGCTGACATTCAGGAACATACGGCGGCAACAGATGTAACCACCATCACTAACAATGTGACATTTTTATAGGGGTACACAGATAACCATTTTAATAAGGTACTTTTGGTCCCCATCTGGGAAAGTGCTAACTTGGCAGCATGCCTCTTTCCCTTCCTTGAGTAGCCTTGTTAACTAGGTTTTTCTATCTCCCTCCAGTCTTGCTTCTTGCAGTGTAGCCAAGATGCTGCAGTCATTCTTTATAAACCAGGGCCCCTGAAGAAATCAAGGTTACTTATCTTCTTCCAGGTATCAGATATCTAAAGAAGGAAATAATAATTCCCAGTGATCCTCAGTTGATCTCACTTTTAATAAGAAGGTTGGATGTTTTATGGCCTGTCATTTTAGCATGGATAATGCGCTAACTCTTAGAAGCCAACATGTTTGGAATAGATGCCTGAGATCTGAAAAGAAACTCCACCAATCTCTATTGGTTTCATGACAGAGGCATTGATCAGATGTAATGGCTTAAAGGGACAATCGATGTTGGGAGATATGGGCTGAGCCATTTGGATTTTATTCTCATTTGGGAGACAAGGAATTTTCAGGCTTGAAACTATGGAACTGCAGAATACTATTAGCCAACTTTAAAAAGAAAAAGAAAAAAAGAGCTTTAAATGCATTTACAGGCTATTATCATGAGAAATGGAGGCTTGGTCTTACAGGAAAAGGACCATTAATGCAACTCAGGAGAGGCAACTTTTTAATCATGAATGAGGGGGCAAGGAAAAAGCGCTTAAGCTTGTAAATGTGGATGAGGTCAATGAGACTGGCCAGGCGTGGGATTTAAGGCCACCGTGGAAATGTCAGCCTAGTGACAGGGTCACACAACGCTGTAATGTAGTTTGTTGGTTTGGGTCTGGTGGGCTAGCTGAAGGTTATTCCTTAATCTCTAGATAAGCAAACCACATCGGGGTGTCAACTTTAGTTCAAGGAAAACCACATCAGTCTTTGCATGACCTGGTGGAAGAGGTTCTCTAAAAGTGGCCAGGAATAAGATTCATTTCAGGGGCAAAGCCTGAATTTGGTTAGATGGTGGATTGGTTTATATCTGGGTTATTCATATGAATTCAGTTTGGAAGCTGAAAGGGGGGGAGAGCTGTAGTGGAGGGAGCTCCAGCCAAAACAACATAGATGGATGATGAATCAGCCAAATTCCAATGTCTGCCTGGCCAGAGGAAGGAGGAGCGAAGTCGCCAGGCAACTTCTCCACTTCCTGGTTGTATAACGTGACATATTGTTTTGGAAAATTGAGAAAATCCTAATTATAATGACATGGAAAGCCAGGAAGCTTTCAGTACTGGCTTTCCACTAGTTAGTGCCAAGATGGTGTATATCAATAAACTTGCTCTTTGAGGAATTGAAATGCCTTGGAGTTCATTTTATAATGGTTGCATTTCTTGGAACCTGGCTTTGAGTGTTTCATTGTTTGTCTCATTTAGTGGCAGGATCCTTTTGTCTGGTATCATGGTCAGTTCTTAAAGAAGGGCTTGGCAATGCAGGAGAAACTTTTGTCTATCGGTCAGTTTGTCACATAATCTGTTGAATGGCAACAAGAAGCTCAAGATATCATCCAACTGGCTTCCATGTTGATGTGGTAAGATTAGGACTTGCATCTCCCTGGCCCACCATCTTCACCTCTTGGGCTGAGAGGGAGAGACTTACCCAAAGTCATCCAAGGAGCCTTCGTGGCTGAAAATCCAGATCAAGGGTCTTCAAACTTGGCAGGTTTAAGAATTGTGGCCTTCAACTCCCAGAATTCCTGAGCTAACATGACTGGCTATCAACCTGTCAAGTTTGAAGACCCCTGGTCCAGATCTTCCTGGTTCTAATTCAACACCTTCAAAGACTTTCAATCGGATCTGTGAATTAGGACTCAGATCTCCCAGCTTTTAATCCAGTATTTCTCAACCTCAGTCATTTTAAGAGGTGTGGACTTCAACTCCCAGAAGTCCCCAGTCATTCATGTCTGGCTGGGGAATTCTGGGAGTTGAAGTCCACACACCCTAACCTTGCCAAGGTTGAGCAATACTACTCTGAGGAGCAGGGTTCCACCAGAGAACTGTCCAAGGTCCTGATTCGCTTGGCTTCACCTACCAAGCTTTTACCTGATTACAATTTAAGCAGTGATTCTCAACCTTGGCAGCCTGGCGATGTGTGATAGACTTCAGCTCCTAGAATTCCCCAGCCAGCCATTTCCCCCAGCCAACCACACAAACCATTCCTGCAAGGGATGAGATACTGTACTGACAAGATGCAGACAGTGCTTACACAAAACACTAAACTAACATTTTGCTCAACCATCTTTTGTGGATTAAAACACAGTTTAAGCAATGACTCACAGTGCTTGAGGTAACAATGCAAACCAATCCATTCTCTGATGATCACCCTGCATCTTAGATGATTAGAGTGGGTGGTTTGAATTTGTCCTTGCTGGGCAGACCTATAGAGATTCTCCAGTATGATTCTGGTGGCATCAGAATTAGCTCACTGGGTGTATGTAGCTGCTTACTCAAAATTCCCCAGAGCTCTGACATCCATTGATAAAAAAATCTGGCCAAACACTCTACATTCACCATGGCAACCATTCAAAGAAATCCCTCTTCTGCCAAGAGGGATAAAGAATTGGAAACAAGCAAGCAAGCAGGAGAGAAAGGAAGGAAGGAAGGAAGGAAGGAAGGAAGGAAGAAAACAGAAAAAAAATCCCTCCCTTCTTTCCTCAAACAGGAATTCTACGTTCCCATAAATACCTCAAGAAAAAGAGGAGGGCATTTGCATTACAAACAACCCCCCCAAACCTGTGGCCCTTCAAACACTTAGAAGCTTGGGAGAGAAAGTTTCATTTCAGCTTTGCCTTCCGAAATGTTTTTCAACTGTGTCTGATCTCAGTGCCATTTTTCTCTTTTTCCTACTCTATTGAAGGCAGTAACTCAATAATTGGAACTGTGTGGGGAAATCTGAAATGCTGAAATAGTTCTTGCTGTTATATTTAACCCGATTGTTTTGGTCCCTAGGGGAGAGGGAGACAGAAAGAGAGGGAGCAAGAGGGAGAGGGAAAGGGAAAGGAAGGCAGGGAGAGGGGGAAAGGGAGAGAGGAAGGGAGATGGAAAGAAAAAGAGAGGGAAAGGGAGCGAGAGGAAGAAGAAGGCAGGGAGAGGGAGAGGGAAAGGGAGAGAGAGGAATGGAGAGAGAAGAAGGGAAAGGGAGAGAGAAAGAGAGGGAAAGGGAGCAAGAGGGAGATACAGGGATGGAGAGGGAGAGGAAGTGGTGGGAGAGAGAGGAAGGGAAAGGGAGAGAGAAAGAGAGGGAAAGGGAGCAAGAGGGAGGGAGGGAGAGGGAGGAAGAGAGAAAGAGAGGGAGAGGGGGAGTGATGCAGAGAGAGAGAGAGAGAGAATTGTTATCCTGAACTAGCAGTGAATGATATACCAAGTCCAGCTTTTAGCAAAGGACCCACAAGGCAACCACTTCCCAGCTACTGAATCCCGATCAAAGCAGAACCCAACCAAAAGACCAATTTCATTGTCCAGATCAGCCAGAACAAGCTCGATGTGCACCGACATCTGAAAGCACACGATCCTTTCCTAACAGGGCAGTTTCTCATCATGGTCGCTGCCTTTTGATCATACCAGAGTCAATTTTCAGTGATTATGAGCCAGCTCGGTCCTCCTGGCGGACAGCTGCGAACTGATTGGCATATGCTCTTCTACACAGTCCTCTTGAGATTCTCCAGTTGTTTCAGGGCTACCTTGCAAGTGTTGAATTTTTAGGTTGTAAACTCTCTCCGCGAAGGATCTTTCTATTATTTTCCCGTGTTTGAGTTTCAGATGCCTAGAGTTTTCATTCAGCTGGGCTCTGCCAAGGGTGTTTGAAGTTTCTTCTCAAAGTAATGGAGCCCAGTTAATTGGTCTCCCTTTTAAAATTGCTGATCCCTTAATGAATCAGATCAATAGTTTACAGACTGCTGTGCTGGACACTCTAAATCCCCATCCCTAGGATATTGCAATATTTTCTGAATTGGACACTAGTCACCTCAGATCCCTGCTCTGATCGAAAGGCAGAATTCATAAATGCCCTAATTAATATAAATAGGTATGCATCCATGCATGGCATTAATGTTTGATAGAGCACAGGGAATGAAATGGAATAGAACTCTTCCTAACATAGGTGGAAACACCTCATCAGTTGTAAATTTAGACTAGTTTACAACTGAGTCAACCCTACTGAGAAAAATACCTTTTAAGATCATGGATACTTTAAACTTTCATATAAAGAACAGTTGCTGGAATTGGGTATGCCTTGTTTAAAGAAAAGAAGGACTAGGGGTGACATGATAGCAGTCTAACCCAATATTTGAGAGGAGTCACTTCTAATTCATCCCAGTTTGTCTTTGTCTTTATCCTCTTTTAGAATCCATTTTGGAAAAAATGTAATTCCAGGCACAGTCTCCATATGTTTGTTATGAAAACACATTATTAGAATGATTAAACAGAGGGATAGAATCAAGATCACGTGACGTGTTAACACCACTTTATAATGCCTTGGTCAGGCCACATTGAAATATTTGCAACCAGTTTTGGTCACCATGATGTAAAAAAATATGTTAACTATGTATTCTGTATTCTAGAGGTAAATGTCTATGCCAGGGGTCTTCAGACTTGGCAGCTTTAAGACTTATGGACTTCAGCTCCCAGAATTCCTCTTCCAGTCATGTTAGCTGAGGAATTCTGGGAGTTGAAGTCCACAAGTTTTAAATTTCCCAAGTTTGAAGAGCCTTGTGATAGATGATAGCTAGATTATAGATACATAGGTAGGTAGGTAGATAGGTAGGTATGGAGAGAGAGAGAGAGAGAGAAAGAGAGAGAGAGGACTTCAACTCCCAGAATTCCTCCTCCAGTCATGTTAGCTCAGGAATTCTGGGAGTTGAAGTCCACAAGTTTTAAACTTCCCAAGTTTGAAGACCCTTGTGATAGATGATAGATAGATAATAGATAGGTAGGGAGAGAGAGAGAGAGAGAGATATGATAGATTGATAGGTGATAAATCAGGGATCTTCAAACTTGACAGCTTTAAAACTGGTGGACTTCAACTCCCAGAATTTCTCCTCTAGTCATATTAGCTCAGGAATTCTGGGAGTTGAAATCCACAAGTTTTAAAGCTGTCAAGTTTGAAGAGCCTTGCTCTATGGAGATTCTCAGTCATCCAGGTCATGTTTGTCCCAAAGGTGTTTTTTTCAAGTGCAACTGGACTTTCTTTGTTGTTCCTTGGTGACGTTTCACTTCTTATCCAAGAAGCTTCTCGGTTCTGGTTGAATGATGGGGAATGGAAGGATTCCTTGCAATCCACTGGTTATTTGCAGAGGGCTACAGGCCCTTATTCAGGTGACCCCTGAGGGCACAGATAAACCTCCAAGTGGCCTCAATGACTCTCAGAAACAGGGTGAAGGACCAGATGAGAAGGTCAGATGAACCTGCTTCTCTGGCCAGCCAGCAACCTCATCTGTGGAAAAAATTGGAGCATTACAGGCACTGTAGCCCTTGACTTACAGTCACAACTGAGCTCGGTTTTACTGCTGTTAAGCGAGACATTTGTTAGGTGAGTTTTGCCCCATTTTACGGCCACTGTCGTTTAAGTGTATCACTGCAGTTGTTCAATTAATAACATAGCTGATGGTCTTAAGTGTGAGAAACAACCCTGAGTTCCTTTTTTTCAGCGCCATTGTATCTTTGGACCGTCGCTAAATGAACTCTTCCTGACCTGCCTATCCAGAGCTGTGACCTTTTTCAGCCTTCCCATAATTTCAACACTCCCACTGCAAATAATGGTCAAGTGAAGTGATGGTTGGCTTGCGGGTAATGATCGCTTCCCCTTTGGTCCAGGTGTTCGCTTGCTCTTTCTGGCTTCTTCACCTGCCCTCATTAGCCGTGCAGGTAAGCCAGGCAATTACATCTGCTTGCAAGTGATGACTCTTCCTTGCCTGTTTCCATCGATTTCTTTCACCGAAAGTTAACAAACAAGCCCTTTTGTCTGGCACTGAGCTTCAGCAATTGCCGAGCAGTGTTTGCCAACTTGATTGTTATGCTATTCACCTGAAACATATTGCTTCCTAAATGCTAGGAAGAAGAAGAAGGGGAGGGGGGAGGGAGGGGGAGGGAGAGAGAGAGAGGAAGAGGGGAGGGAGGGGAGATATGAGGGCGAGGGGGAGGGGGAGTGATGGGGAGGAGAGGAGAGAGAGAAAGAGGAGGGAGGGGAGGGAGGGGAGGGAGGGGGGGAGGGAGGAAGATGAAGGATATGGAGCGAAAGAGGAAGAGGCAGGGATGGTGAGGAGGCAGACGAGGAGGGAGGGGGAGGGAGGGAAAGAGACAGAGACAGAGAGAGAACAATGGAAAGGACAATGTTTTCTATTGAAATAAAATCCCAAAAACATGTTGCAGCCCTTAAAAAAAATCAGTCAGGATTATGACTGGCAAATAATTTTATTTTCTGAAAAACACTGGTCTCTCTTCGATGTGAAAGAACCTTGATGCTATTTTTCTCCTTTTGTCTTTCCTTTGTTTTTCCTTTTTGGATGTTTTGTTTTTTCCTTTGCTGCATTAAAATGAAATGAAAACAGAAACAAAGAACGGAGAAGCCCGAGCAGAAAAGAACGGCTGTCTTCCTTCCTTCCTTCCTTCCTTCCTTCCTTCCTTCCTTCCTTCCTTCCTTCCCTGCCTCCCCCCCTCCTTTCTTTCTTTCTTTCTTTCTTTCTTTCTTTCTTTCTTTCTTTCTTTCTTTCTTTCTTTCTTTCTTTCTTTCTTAAATCCCCCTGCTGGCCTATTGCTTACCAAGTTTGCTCACCAGGTATATCATTATGGCACTTAGTTGAAAGAAAATAACTGCTTTTCAAGCCTTGAAAGGCTGATAGGGTGGTAATTTCTGAGTTTTCGGAGATCTTGAAAGCAAGCGAAGATTTATCAGGATCCTCGGATAAATCGGAAGATTATTTGAGCTGAGAGAGATGTTGGAGGTGAGGAATTAGACTGGCAGAGAGCTTTTCCTAATGAAGGGAAAATCCTGCTTCCAGGTTCAAAACAGGTAAGGTTTCAAGTCCCACAAAATCTTCAGAGTC
The DNA here is from genome assembly GCA_004320025.1 of Laticauda laticaudata. Lineage (NCBI taxonomy): Eukaryota > Metazoa > Chordata > Lepidosauria > Squamata > Elapidae > Laticauda > Laticauda laticaudata. Next base: position 32,343 of record BHFT01009919.1, read on the forward strand.
CTCTGTGGGACTTAAAATACTACATCCTGAGAACCTGCAGGGCTGAAAGAAATGGCAAAACCTATAAGATGGCATAAACACACACACACACACACACACACAAAGTTACTTACCACTTACTTTTTAAAAGGAGAATGTTGTGTAGTTACAACTGGTCAGAACTACACACAGGTGCATGATCACCAGAGGGGCCAGAACTTCCATTGCAGAGCCAAACGGGTTTATTAAATGAGTCATGTTTCCATTTTATGACCTTTTTGTGTGTGTTTGGGAGGGGGGGGCTATATTTTGTTAGAAGAGACTGGTTTTCTTTTACCACAAACTCTTCCAAATGTAATGGCTTTCTCCAGTGAATTCCCACACCCTCCCACATCATCAATGTCTTTTAATGACTTCATAATCCCTTGCGGGCTGCAATCTGAGCAACTGAATGGAGCTGAGCATTTACTGGCCAGATGCCCTTCCTGTTGCCAATTGGAGTTCGCAGCAGATATATTCTCATGGTGTCCAGAGAGAGAGAAATATCTGCCTCTCCCTAGGATCGAACTCACAGCCTCCTGATTGTGAGGCGAGAGCTCCACCTCTAGGCCACCACACCACTCATTTCCATTCCACAATGAAGCCCCAAATTTGAAGGGCAACTGAATGGAGCTGAGTGTTTACTGGCCGGATGACTTTCCTGTCACCAGTGTGGAGTTATATTCAGTAGATATAATTCTCAACGTGCCCAGAGAGAGAAATATCTGCCTCTACCTAGGATCGAACTCACAGCCTCCTGATGGTGAGTGGGGAAGTCCACCTCTAGGCCACCTCTACCACACCACTCCAGTGAATTCCACCCCCTACATGACATGGACAAAGTAAATAAGACAGTTAGTCCAAGAGTTTTTTGCAAAATGCCATCAGCCAACTTGCCCAATGAAAACACCTCCCAGTTCCCTGGTTCCCCGAAAATGCTTAGAAAGAGAAGCCAAATCTCAGCCCTCATATAGTTTGGCATCTATTGGTTAAAACTGGGAAACAATTCAAAGGGCAGAATTCTTGTAGCAGCCTCCGCTTTTGGCAACAAACCTTACTAAAAAAAAATTGTTATTTTTTTTTGTTGAGACCCGTACTGAGGGAAGAGTCATTTTTGGTTTTTCGGCAGATGCCAAGAATCTTGATAGTTTTCAAAATATTTGTGGACCTCTGGCTTCCTCCATCAACCCATGTTGGTGCTGTTGGATTTACATCTGATAGGGCTCAGATTTGAATTCCTTCCCTGGGTTTATATTGTCAGCGAATGTGGAGATTTGTTCCACTTAGCCCCACGAAAGGGATCTCATGATGTGACAATCTTAATTTTAATCATCATAATCACATTTTCCTATCTGTTTCTCCAGCATGCTAATTTGCGAGCTGAATGTCTTCCAGCAAGCTAACCACCTCTTGGCAACGATGAGCAAAAAAAAAAACCATCCCCTCCTCTTTCCCCCNCTAACCACCTCTTGGCAACGACGAGCAAAAAAAAAAACCATCCCCTCCTCTTTCCCCCCACTTATTTCTTTTACCCACAGGGAAATGGAGAAGGGGGGGCAGCCTCCATGGCTTGAAGCTTCTGCAGCTTCTGAAGAACTGGCAGGACATACATCTAACAAATCAGGTCCTTCTGGGTTGGAATATGGAAAACTGACAACAACATTCAGCAGGCAGCTAAGCAAAAAAGGTGCAAAACCTTGGATTTGGTCCAGAAGAGATAGGGAGAGGGGGGGAAAAAATATCCTGTAATAAAAAATGGCTCTTCATATTAAACGGGGGCCAATAAAACTGCAAAACCAATCAACAGCCTCCCCTATGATGCTTCCAGCTTAGCTTAACATTTTCAGCAATCAAGTCCCTTGTTCCACTTACAAATATGCTTTTCTTCTAATTCTGTCTGCCTGCCCGGAGCTCCAGGGCTTTGTGTTGTGGTTTGCTGGCAGTAGGGGCAGACGGCTGAGGGCTACGTAGTTGCAGGTGTCCCAATTTATTTATTTTTTGCATTGCTGATCTTGTTTTCATCTTGTTTTAAAAAGCCTTCCCTTTTATGAATTTATAATCTCTTAATTCAGGTTAGAATCGTTGCTGAGCATTTACGGGCCAGATGCCCTTCCTGACACCTAGGCAGAGTCCATAGCAGATATTTTTCTCTTTGTGCCCTGAGAGAGAAACATCCGACGCTTCCTAGGATTGAACTGTGAGCAAAGACTCAGAAGAAGGGTCTGCATGTGATGCAGGGGTGGGGCCAGGACCACCAGGGAGTGGAATGCTGCCTTTGGAGATTGCGGAGGCTGGCGGCAGCAACGAAGAAGCTTTACACTGGAGCCTGGTAGAGGTTAGGAATATCTGAGTTGGTGTTTGGACACTCTTTGTGTTGGAATTATTGCTTAGTAACTTTAACTGGTGTTCTTGGCAGCCTTGCAAAAGCTTGGCTTTTCTTATTGGAGCTAGTTGTTTTGAAGCAGCCTTTTACCCGTGAAGGAACAGGATTCACAAAGAAACATTAAAAGGCTGTGCTATCACCTTTGTCTTGTGTTTGCTTCCTTCCTGGAAACAGGTTTGGGTCAGAACACTTTGGGAAGGGAGATTGCCAACTGTTGAGGGAATCGTGCTGCTCGTTTCTTCAAGCTTTCCAAGTACTCCCTTGTCAGTTGGTGGACCTAATCTGGCCATGGTCAAAATAGCTCAGCTCGCTGCCATAATTCTTGTCCTACATTCTTTCAGGATGGTAGTAGAAAGGCAAGGCAATCAATCCTTCACTCACCATAGAATTCCCCATGCCTCCAAGCTCGAAATTTTGGGTCTGGACAATCTAGAATTGCCCCACCTGCGGTCCGATCTAAACATCGCACACAAAATTGTCTGTTACAACGTCTTACCTGTCAACAACTTCTTCAATCTTCAGCCTCCATCACAATAATACACAGGCAAACAACCGATACAACCTCAAGGTGAACTGCTTCAAACTCAATGGCAGAAAATACGACTTCGGCAACAGAGTGAACAATGCCTGGAACACCCTACCCGATTCCGTTGCTACAGCCTCAACCCCTCATAGCTTCATAGCTTCAACCTCAAAATGTCTACCGTGGACCTCACCCCCTTCCTAAGTGGTCCTTAAAGGGGACGTGCATAAGTGGAAGACCACAGGGGAGGAGAGATATAGAGGTTGCAGGCTGATGGGAAAATAAGAAGCATTAGAAGACAGGACTGAAAAGTAAGAATGGTGATGGGCTTAATTTTGCAAAGGAAAACCTTCATTTGGCACAACTTAAATGCTGGAACAACATTAGTTGCTACTGCCTACATAGTTGCAGGTGTCCCAACTTTTTTTTTTTTTTTGCATTGCTGATATTGTTTTCATCTTTTTTTAAAAAAACCTTCCCTTTTACGACTTTATAATCACTTAATTCGGGTTAGAATCATTGCTGAGCATTTACTGGCCAGATGCCCTTCCTGACACCTAGGCAGAATTCACAGCAGATATTTTTCTCCTTGTGCCCTGAGAAAGAAACATCTGATACTTCCTAAGATTGAACTCTCAATCTTCTGATTGGGAGGTGAGCATCTTCACCACTAGGTCACCATGCTGTTCCTATTGCTTTCATCTTTAATGTCATTCTAAAACCTTGAAATCAAATGTCTGGACTTCAAATCCCAGCATTCCTTGGCCAAGGAATGTTGGAAATTGAAATCCAAATATCTTAATGTTGCCAAGCTTGATCCACAATGCTCTAGAGGTCCTTGCATCTTACTTTTCAACCCTAAGATTAGGGCTGGAACTTGGATTTGGACTTGGATTTGAGGAATGTTTTGGATCTGTTCACTTTGTCTTCAAATTAAATCCTTCCATGGTTTAAATGAGGACACCTTGATAGCTCTGACATTATGAGTGGAAACATCCTTTCAGGATCTTCCATCTCAGTGGCCCCTTTTTTGCATTTCTGTTAGACACAGAAATCAAAGCATATCATGGTGATACTGTAAGATCTACAATTCTGGAGATATTGGCAGAAAAAAGCTAATGCTGGAAGACATCTAATATTGTGGGTTTCCTGTCACACACAGGCATATATTCCACGGGAAAGTCATTTCCTTTCACAAGATGGAAATTCAAAATAAATATAAACACCTGTTTTCCTCCTTGATTTATCCCTCTATTTACTATGTCATGTATTCTGTCCATTATTTTTATTGCTCTTGAAGAGAATAGATGGAGGCGGAGGTTGGCAGGATCTGGGGCTGATGTCTTCTTCAGGATTTAGGGACTTTGGTGCCTCTTTGGGGTGTGGAAGGAGATCACAGATCAAAGGAGAGGAAATGTTACACAGGAAACTTTTGGCATAGGATACCATAGGCCCAGGTTATCAAAAGGCAGAAGCCAACATAAATTCTGTCTTGTGCCCAAAACAAAAACAAAAAAAAAATCATTGTAACAAGACAGAGCCATTTCTGATCCAATAGGATGTCAAACAGCAAATGTGGTAGGACAAACTGGGTAGAGCTTTCCAACTTTCAGAAAAGGTTAATCTAAAGAGGACTCTATCCCACATAAATTCATGTGATTGTACGTATGTTAGTCTGGTGCGCCAAGACTTTGGAGATGTTATTGATCTTAGGAATTAGATCCCTTTATGAATCTTCTTTTCTTTCTTTCTTTCTTTTTTAAAAAATCCATTCCAGATCACCTCTATGGCTATTCTAATTATTTTAAAGATTCAGGGATTGTGGGTTTCCTCAAAACCAGCTCCCATTATATCCTCTTTCTCTTCTATTTGATACTGAAATTTCTCTCCCAAGGAATTGTGAGGCTGGTAATGATGACAGAAGATTGTTGTGTCAGGACAATCATTCTCCTCCTCCTCCTCCTCCTCCTCCTCCTCCTCCTCCTCCTCCTCCTCCTCCACTCCTCCCCCTCCTCCTGAATTGAGAAAAATATATTGTACAAACATCCCCTCTCGAATTCTTTCTAGAAATTGAACAATGACTTCCACTGGTTGATTAAATCCACTACTTAGCCATTTTTCCCCCCTGCAAAATTTGACTGAGCATGTTTGATTCACAAATTCTAGTTTATGCCTTTTTTAAAAAATATGGGGATTCTCCGTGGATGAATGCATAACCACTTAGGAAACAACTATCCCATAACCATGAATTTTCGGCAGCTAATTTGCTTGAGTATTGATAATATTTTCAGGAGCAATGCGGCCAGAACCATCACTCCGGAGTCTTTATTCAAGGCGAAAACTGAGCAATCATTTCTCATAATGAAAACAAAATTCTCTTGTAAAGGATCCCAGAAAGTGAAAGTCTAAAGAAGACAAAAGGCTGACAAGGGGATACATATCAATAAATGGAGTTTTATGGAAATTCTCGGCTTTCTGCACAGCAGCTGATGTTCAATAAATCTCCATAGTCAGTTCGCGAGCTCATGTGTCTTTGTCTGAGGGCTACCAGGTGATTTTTCATATATCCTTTTTGGTTGCACTTCCAATAAAGTTTAAAATAAACAAGGGTCAGGGTCAATATTTTTTTTAAAAAATATTATTTTCCTGCCTACTCTCGGACAGGAAAGGTTATTGATCACCTCCTCAACTCCCCAGATTCTGTAGAGTGAACATACCACAGGTTGCTTGCTATGACTTTAAAGCCTTATCTACCAATTGGGTCACCAGGTTTTTCTTGTTTCATCTACTTGTTCCTCCTTGACTTTATAAATAAAGCTATGTAGGGCATAAGGACAGCTCTGCTGAAGAAGACCAAGGCTGTTCTTAATTCAACACTTTGGTTTTTCACCAAAGAAGTACTTGATGGTTTCTTGCAAGTAGGACATGGAAGTATTCTTTACAATGAAGTTGTTGTTCAATATTATTTTTTGCAGTTGTGTCATCTTCAGTCTGAAGGTGGCATTGAGTCTTCAAGGCTGCCAACCAGAGGTGATATTCAGCAGGTTCTGACTAGTTATGGAGAACTGGTAGCCGAAATTTTGAGTAGTTCAAAGAACTGGCAAATATTACCTCTGACTGGAGATTTTACAGTATCCTTCTCTTGCCAAATCCACCAAGCCATGCCCGCAGAACCAGCAGTAAAAATTTTTGAATACCACCACTGCTGCCAGCCCTTTATCTAAATGTCTTACTTGTGGGTTTCTTGCAAGTAGGACATGGAAGTACTCTTTGTTGAAGTTATTATTCAACACTATTTTTTGCAGTTGTGTCATGTTCAATCTGAAGGCAATATTGAGGCTTCAAGGCTGCCAACCCTTCATCTACATGTCTTCCATGAATATACTCAACACCCTTTTAAAATGATCTAACTCGGGGGGGTGCCTCCCAACTTGGCAAATTTTAAGACTTGTGGACTTCAACTCCCAGAATCCCTCAGCCAGTCATGCTGGCTTGGGAATTCTGGGCATTGAAGTCCACAAGTCTTAAAGTTGCCAAGTGTTCTGACTCAACCCTGTTACCAGCAAAAAAATCTCAAGCAAATGCAACAACTCAAACTATCACAGCTTTAATCTACAAATAACTTCTTTGTCGATAAAAGATGGCTTGTAGCCAATTAGTCCAACCAGAAAAACCTTGACAGAATTCTTCAGATAAGCTGGAGTCTCTACATACAATGCTGGGGCCTTAGAGCATTTGTGCCTTTTGCAAAGACAAAAAACTTTTGAAACCAGGCTTATATTCCCTGGAGGGAAGGGCCATTGTGTTGCATCCTTACTCCTGAGTCACCTGTGCTGCTCCAGCTGTTCTCTTCTACGAATCATCCTGCGCTCACGCACACTTGGCACAGGCTCCTCGGGAACCTCCTCATCACTGCTGCCAGCTCCCACAATCCCTGAAGGCAGCAGCCCACTCCCTGATGGTCCCGGCCCCTTATCCAAGTCCTTGCTCTCCTCCACCTGCTGCTGGCTAACCACAACACCAAGGTTGGGAACCCCTGATCTAAGTGATGGCTTCTTTTAATGACTTCCACTACATAATTGGAGCATGAAGATGCATCTTTTTGTTGCTTCTACATGGCTTTCCAATCAGCTTCATTTGTTAGTTCTCAGCCTAATGCAATATTTCTCAACCGTGGCAACTTTAAGATGTGTGGACTTCAACTCCCAGAATTCCCCAGTCAGCCTGGGAATTGAAATCCACACATGTTAAAGTGATTAATGTATGCTACAGGATGAGCGGCAGTCACCTCACACTCTGGAGACTGAGAGTTTGATGCTAGGCAATTATAGATGTTCCTCTATTGGGGCACAAAAAGAAAACATCTGCTGTGAACTCCATATCGGCATCAGGAAAGGCATCTGGCCAGTAAATGCTCAGCTCCATTCAGTCACCCTGACTCTACCCAGATAAAAGGGATTATAAGGATCATAGAAAGGGGAGGGGAAGCTTGCTGAAGAAAATAAGGACATATTCATGGTCGTTGTGCAGAGAAAAAGTAGAAACTGATTTAATTATGTTTGTTGCAAAGAACATCGTAATTTCCCTAAAGTACGAAATGCCAATGGTGGCAACTGTGGATTGTTAAACTTTACTTTTTCTTGTTTTTCTTTCAAAATGATTTGTAGATCGATTACATGGAATGAAATACTCCCAGTCCAGATGAAACATTGGCCCAGCCCTCCAATGATCAAGTCAAGACTTTTTTTTTCCTCAGCAATCTTTTTAGGATGTAATGGGAGAAAAATACCAAACTCAAGTGAAGCTTACTCACTTTAATTAACATTTCTCTTAATTAAAATGGAATTCAAAGCAGGCGAATAAAGGTTCTGAGCAAATTTAGGCACCATAAAGCATTGGAAGAAGCAGGTGAATGCACTGATCCCAATAGAAGCCTGTGCTATGATCCCAGCAGAGCTACCAATAAGATCTCTAACTCACGATCTATATTTTAGCAAAGTCTTTTAAAATCTCTCATGGCTACCCTTATTTGTTTGTTTATTAGATTTCTGTGCTTCCCCTTCTCATCTAAAGGTGACTCCAGGCAGCTTACAAACATTAATAGAATAATAGAGTTGGAAGGGACCTTGGTGGTCTTCTAGTCCAACCCCCTGCCTAGGCAGGAAACCCTACACTGCTTCAGACAAATGGTTGTCCAATCTCTTCTTAAAAACTTCCAGTGTTGGAGCATTTACAACTTTTGGAGGCAGATCATTCCACTGATGAGTTGTTCTCGCTGTCGGGAAATTTCTCCTTAATTCCAGGTTGCTTCTCTCCTCTATGATAAAACAATAAATCACAACAACCACAAAGCATCAACACCCACTTATTCCAAGTCCTTGACTCTATAGGAGGATAAAAAGGCTAAATCCAGCCTGAACATCTGGCTGACCATGCAATGAACCATAACTGACAATTGAAAGTTGGGGAGGGAGGGGACAGGATGTATGCAGGTGAGGCGGGAATTTTTCTTAATCCACCAACCACCTCCAGCGCAATAATCCCCCATTGGTCCCCCAAGCCAATCAGCAAAGCCAGGTCTTCAGGCCCTTATGGAAGGTCAGAATGATGGGAGCAGATCTCACTTTGGGGGGGACAAGATATCCCAAAGGTCAGGGGCCACAGCAAAAAAGGCTCTTCTTGACATTGTCAGCTAAAATTTCTTGATTGATGGGATCTGCAGCATGCTCCTTTCTGCTGACCAGGGTGGGACAGATCAATACCATTGGGGTGAGATGATTCCTTGGTCAGCCTAGACCCATGCCATGAAGAGCTTTTCATTTCAAACATTTTATAGAATAGAATAGAATGGAATGGAATGGAATGGAATGGAATGGAATGGAATGGAAGAGAAGAGAAGAGAAGAGAAGAGAAGAGAAGAGAAGAGAAGAGAAGAGAAGAGAAGAGAAAATAATAGAATAGAATTAGAACAGAACAGAAAATAGAATAGAAATAGAAATAGAAATAGAAATAGAAATAGAAATAGAACGGAACGGAACGGAACGGAACGGAACAGAACAGAACAGAACAGAACAGAACAGAACAGAATAGAATAGAATCCTTTATTGGCCAAGTGTGATTGGACACACAAGGAATTTGTCTTGGTGCAAATGCTCTCAGTGGACATAAAAGAAAAGATACATTTGTCAAGAATCAAAAATCATCAGGTACAACACTTAATAATAGTCATAGGGTACAATAAGCAATCAAATCCTCCTAGGAAACAGTCAATAAAAATTGTTAGGATACAAGCGACAAAGTTACAGTCATACAATCACAAGTGGAAGAAGATGGGTAAAAGGAAGGATGAGAAGAAGAATAGTAATCGTAATAGTAGTGTAGACTTTGTAAATAGTTTGGCAGTGTTGAGAGAATTATTTGTTTAGCAGAGTGATAGCATTCGGGAAAAAACTGTCCTTGTGTCCAATTGTTCTGGTGTGCAGTGCTCTATAGCGTTGTTTTGAGGGTAGGAGTTGAAACAGGTTATATCCAGGGTCTGTAGATGTTTTCACAGCCCTCTTTTTGACTTATGCAGTATACAGATCCTCAATGAAAGGCAGGTTGGTAGCCATTGTTTTTTCTGCAGTCCGAATTACTCCCTGAAATCTGTTTCTGTTTCTGTTCTGCAGAACCAAACCAGACAGTTATAGAGGTGAAGATGACAAATTCAATCATTCCTCTGTGGAACTGGATCAGCAGCTTCTTGGGCAGTTTCTTAATATACCACCCAGAATCACTTTTTGGTGAGACAGGCGACCATGTACATCTGATGGATGGAGAGCTAGAGCAGGCATCTTCCAGCGGAAGAATATATTTTGCAAACGTAGGAGTGCAACATATTAATTTTTGACAAGCTGCTGTTCTCACCAGTGACTAATTGGCAGGGTCCTTGGGTTGCTGACAAAATTAAATGTGTCAGCAATTTGTGATTGTGGGTTTGATGCTGCTATATGACACTTCAGGAGCATGACGTGAGCCAACATGTCAGCTCATTCCTTCTAAATGTCCAAGCAGTGCCACACAACCCAAATGTTATTAATATCTATGAATCTTCTGGCATCTCCTAACCTGGAGCCAAAAGCTCAGGGGTCTTTGACATAAGAATCTTAGTGGAATTTAATTTTTCTAAAGCCCAAGACAGTCTGGCTGTATCTACACCTTTTGGAGCAATACGATGAATAGATTGTTCTTGGGGGTTTAGGACAAACCAACAGAATAACAGAGTTGGGCCTTGGAGGTCTTCTAGTCTAACTCTCTGCTTAGGCAGGAAACCCTATACTATTTTTCAGACAGATGGTTGTCCAATCTCTTCTTAAAATCTTCCAGTGTTGAAGTATTTACAACTTCTGGAGGCAAGTCATTCCCTGATTAATTGTTCTCACTGTCAGGAAATTTCGCCTTAGTTCCAGGTTGCTTCTTTCCTTGATTAGTTTCCATCCTTTGCTTCTTTTTTTATGCTTCCCCCAAAATTAGACCTCAGTCTCACACTGTTTTTTGAGGGAAAAAAAATATTGGGAAAAAAATATTGACCTCACCCCATTCCTAAGAGGTCTGTAAGGGGTGTGCATAAGTGCACCATTGTGCCTCCCGTCCCTGTCCTGTTGTCCCAATTTAATCATACCTGTTTTCTGTATTCTTACTCATGTTTATACTTATACCTATTATTTTGTAAGTGATTGACAAATAAAATAAAATAAATAAATTTAGGAATCTATATTTTGAGAGAAACTCTATGTCAGAATCAGTGTTTTTGTTCCTAATGTCTTCTACTGCAAGCTGTGTAGGCACCTTGCTCAGATGATATTCTTCTTATGTACCTTTCCCCAAACAGTATATTTTTGGATGCTACTTTTTGATATCAAAACTGCACGCTTTTTTGTTCACTTCATGCGCTTTTGTATGTAACATTCCACTCAACATGTGCATTTTTTGATATAAATCTAACACATTTCTAATCACAAGAACTTTTGCATGCAACTTTCCCTGAGGCATGTACGATGTCTTCTGGAAAGCCTCCATTGTTAGAGCACCCGCAACTTCTGGAGGCAAGATTATTTGATTAATTGTTCTCACTGTCAGGAAATTTCTCCTTAGTTCTAGGTTGCTTCTCTCCTTGACTAAATCAATAAGCAAGGTGAGAAACTTTCAGAGAAAAATGCTGGTTAGAAGTTGTGTTTTTTTATGCCCGCTTAAGACATGGTGAATTCTCTTTCAGTAAATTACATCATTTCATTGGAGAATAAACCCAGTAAATTGCTATTCATCATCGTGGCCCAGAAACGTTCCCCATTGGGAGAGCATTGATGGATCATCATCGAACATTTGACGTATGAAAAATGGCCACTTAAATGCTCCAAATACACAATAAAGACATCAGGATGGAAGAAACCAAGAACCGGAAACCCCTTCAGGCTGAAAGATTGCTTAGAAAGGTTCCTTTCTAATTGGATCTCACACAACACAGATGGAACAATTCAAAGGGAAATTAGGACAAGGTCAAGAGGGTTTTAGTAAGCTATCAAGGTGCAAGTTTGCTGCAGTTGCAAAAGCGATGCATGCCTATTGAAGGATACGTCTTCTCCATTCCAGAGGGATTCCTTCCTTTGAAGCAGGATAGGAATAGTATTGACACTAACAAAAAACAACAACAACAAAGCAGTGGATCGCTAAACAAATCAACCCAGTTCTCACTTAAGGCACGAAGGGCCAGGCTAAAACAATCCTACTTTGGACACGTCAATCTCTCCAGAAAAAAGTGATGACCTGGGGTGTGGCACAAAGGCAAATAAGCAAGAAGTGTCCCTTTAATACCTCCAACTTTGCCCCCAATGTCCAGGTTGCCTTCGGCTGGAGAAAAAACTCTCCCAAGAACAATCTTTAAGTGGAGGAAATTCAGTCTGAAAACAAAGTACATACACACTGTAACTAAAAATCCAAGCAAACCATGCTGCAGTAATTAACTTGAGAGGGCAGGAGAAGGAATTGCAGACCTGAAAGCAAACACAGTGGGGAAGAAGCCAGGAACACAGATAAGCCTCGACAATCCCAGATAATTCACAATTTGCTCCCAACAAGTTGCTGTGCACAGCTACCCTTTTTAAACACTGTGTTCCCAACTGCAGCTAATGAAGGGAATTAGGGCCCTTTCCAACCCTGTAAGCCATGCAATTCACATTGCTCCCTTCTCTGTTCCTCCCTGCGTGCCCTAGGATGAAGAGGGGGTGGGCCTGAGTCTTCCTCCGAATTCCCTCTCCCTTGCTCTACCTCTCCCCTGCTCTACTCAGCTGGCCTTTGCCCTTCCCCGGTTTCTTGCACAGCTAATGGAGCCACACTCCCACTCCCTGTCAGTTGCTTGGCCTCCCCCTTCAAATCAGATTCTGACAGGGGCATGACAAAAAGGCTCTGATGATGGGACAGGTGGAAGGAAAGAGAAGAGGGCAACAAATGGCAAAAATCAGTCTATTGGAAGAGCTGAATGATCAGGTAAAAATGTCATGGAAAAAATCTGTCTGTGTGGTTGCTAAAAGCAGTCACCATCTTGATGGCATATAATTAATCCATATGAATGTCTATGGCGATTCTCAGTTATCCAGGTTATGGTTGTCTGAAAGGTGCATTTTCAAAAGGAGGATTGTGGGGTCCTTGGTGCTCTTGGGATTTGGTGTTTTCTTGCAGATGTTTCATGACCCAACTAGGTAACATCAACAATGCTAGAAGAGAGTGGGGTTTGTGAAAAGGAGGGGGAGGAGGCAGAGATGGTATCCAGCAGGTTCTGACCAGTTCTGGAGAACCGGTAGCGGAAATTTTGAGTAGTTTGGAGAACTGGCAAATCCCACCTCTGACTGGCCCCGCCAACCCCATCTCTTCCCTGCTTCCCATTGAGTCCCAGTTGATTGGCTGGGTCTTCTTTGGTTGCCCTGCACAGGAGAACGGAGCTGGAAAGCAGGTTAGTGGGGTGGGGAGGGAAGGGGGATTTTGCAGTAACCTTCCCCTGCCACTCCCACCAAACCACACCACACCCACCAAGCCACGCCCACAGAACCAGTAGTAAAATCCCACCACTGGTTGTAAGTTGAGAACTACCTATATGGCCATTTTATATCTTTATTGCATGCCACCCAAGAGGCCCTTTTTATCATGAGCCATCTAAATTTGACCACCAAATAAATAAACAACCTTCAACCCCTATAGGTCTGCCAGAAACAAGCAAGGATTTCCATCTTTTGCGAGGTGGTTCTCTCTCCAAAATGTCAACTCCTCCAGAAGGGGCCGGCCTTTACTTTTAAAAAAAATAATAATAAACTTTATTAATTTTACAATTAAAATAGACAAACAACACGTACATAAATGTGAGAAAGAAAAGGGAAACAAACAAAGAAAAGTAGAAAGAATAATCAGAAAATAATTAAAAACAATTACATCCTTGAAAGTTTATGGGACCTTATTTTCAGCCTTATTTTATGTCCTCTGTACAATTAATCCTTGTGCAAACATATGGAAAAGTCACTACTACAATTATAACATATCTTCTTTTGCCCTTTATTGTTTAATTGATCTTTGATCTATCCATTCATACCAGCAGTTTCAGCTGTCGTAATACATTGATGTGTCTTTCCCTTTTAATGCCAAAGTTAATCTGTCCATTTCTGCACAACTTGATATTTTTTGAATAATCATTTCCTCTGATGGGATATGAGGCCGGCCTTTTCAACAGGCCTGGCGGTTTTATTGCCGGTGGTCTCACAGGTCAGCTTCGTCTTCCGGTCCATAAAAAGCAAGTGATCAAGAACACTCAGGAAGGTGGAAAGTCTCAATAAATACAACCTGGCTTTCTCGCTTGGCCTTTGCAATCTCCAATTGTCCGTCTGGAAGAAGAGTTCACACATACCACACCACCCCTGCTGCCTTTGGGGAAATGTAAATGGGAGAAGAGCTAGATAATTAATTCTATAAGCTCTCAAATCTCTTTGATTCACCTCCTGGGACTCCAAGCAAAAAGTAGAAAAGCTTCCCAAACGTGTCCTTTCTCCTCCCTCCCTCCCTTCCCCCAAAAGACCAGGAACACGTGGGGAGAACAGAGGTATCACCCCCAAAATAGATCCTTCAACATGTGTGGGAAATCCAGCTCAGGTTTAATTGCAGTTAATGATGATTAACAGCGCTTAATGATCTACAGAGATGGTGGTTCTAGACAGGGGCTCATTAAGATGTCTTTACTCCCCTTTTTTCTCCTTTTTTTGCAGGGCGATGATTTATTCATAGGCCTATTTTTCATCAATATTTATTTGGAAGGGTTGTTGATGGCAACTGAGTAATAACTGCAAATGCTCCGCTCAGAAATTAATTTGGCTGCGGAGAGCTTTTGACGGGCACAAACCAGTGGGCTTTTAAGAGGCTGAGGTTTAATTTTGGTCGAAGGCATTGAGGTTATGAGGCTCTGGGATTGTGAAGCTACTTTTAGAATTAAGCTCATTAACTTTTTTTCTCCCCTTTTTTAATATTGGGAGAAAGAGTTCGCCTTCTGCAGTCTAGGTTTGCTTTTCAAAGAGTGCATGGAAAATTCATACACACACATCAGAGGTTGCCCAGTTCAGGTGAAATCCTTGGCTTTAGGTTCTCTGGAGAAATGTAGGTACCAGAAAATGTTCTAGGAAAAAAAAGATTCTTAAATGAACTAGCCATGAATCACATGGGAGTGCTGATGATGTTAGCTTGTTTGTTTGTTTGTTTTGTCAAGCATGTTTTAGATTACAGATATAATTAGGAACATGATTATGAATACAACGAAATGGGTACGGATAACAGGGGGCATTAGGACAGGGACAGTAGGCATGTTGGTGCTCTTATGCATGCCCCTTAGAGACCTCCTAGGAATGGGGTGAGATCAACAGTAGACAGTCTAAAGTTAAAGTTTTTGGGGTTTGGGGAAAAAACCACAGAGTCAGGTAGGGTGTTCCAGGCACTGACCATTCAGCTGCTGAATTCGTATTTCCTGCAATTGAGTTTGGAGCGGTTAACCTTAATTTTTTATCTATTGTGTGCCTGTGTATTGTTGTGGTTGAAGCTGAAGTAGTCATTGACAGGTAGGACATTGTAGCAGACAATTTTGTGCACTGAGCTTAGGTCAAACTGAAGGCAGCATAGTTTAAGGCTGTCCAAGCCCAAAATCTCAAGCCTGGTAGCATAAGGTATTCTGTTGCGAGCAGAAGAGAGGAGGACTCTTCTCGTGAAATATCTCTGGACTGTCTCAATTGTTTTAGTTAGTTTAATTAATTGGGTAATGAAATGTCTGCAAGAAAACCAAGTTTAGAGACCACCAAGAAACCCACAGTTTTCTTCCTCCTCTTCCTCCTCCTCCCAGTGGTGGGATTCAAAATTTTTTACGACTGGTTCTGTGGGCATGGCTTGGTCGGTGTGGATTGGTGGGCATGGCAGGGGAAGGTTACTGCAAAATCCCCATTCCCTCCCCACCCCATTAACCTGCTTTCCAGCTCTGTTCTCCTGAACAGGGCAACCAAAGTAGACCCAGCTGATCAGCTGGGACTCAATGGGAGGCAGAGAATAGAGGGGGTTGGCAGAATTGGCCGATTCAATGAACTACTCAAAATTTCTGCTACTGGTTATCCAGAACTGGTCAGAACTCACTGAAAACCACCTCTGCTTACAACCATGATTGACCCCCCCACCCCCCGATTTCTGTGGCTAAGTGAAACATTGGTTAATGGAATTTTCCTCCCTATTTTTACCTTTCTGTCCACAGTCGTTCAGTGGATCACTGTGGTTATTCAGTTAGGAACACGGTTGTTAAGTGGCTTTCCCATTGACTTTGCTTGTGGGATGGTCACCAAAGGGGAATCATCATGTGATATTGGAATGCCGCAATGGTCATAAACATGAGTCCATTGCCAAGCACCCTAATTTTGATTGTGTGACCAGGGCAGACGTGGTCTTCAGCAGGTTCTGACCAGTTCTGGAGAAGCGGTAGCGGAAATTTTGAGTAGTTGGGAAAACCGGCAAATGCCACCTCTGACTGGCCTTGCCAACCTCATCTATTCTCTGCTTCCCATTGAGTCCCAGCTGATTGGCTGGGTCTCCTTTGGTTTCCCTGCACATGAGAATGGAGAATGGAGCTGGAAAGCAGGTTAGTGGGGTGGCAAGGGAAGGGGGATTTTGCAGTGTCCTCCCCCTGCCATGCCCACCAAGCCAAGCCACGCCCACGGAACACCACAGCCACCAAGCCATGCCCACAGCATCGGCTGGGTCTCCTTTGGTTGCCTTGCCCAGGAGAACGGAGCTGGAAAGTAGGTTAGTGGGATGGGGATTTTACAGTATCCTTCCCCTGCCACGTTCACCAAGTCAAGCCACACCCACAAAACACCACACCCACAATTGATTGGCTGGGTCTTCTTTGGTTGCCCTGCACAGGAGAACATAGCTGGAAAGCAGGTTAGTGGGGTGGGGAGGGAATGGGGATTTTTCAGTGTCCTTCCCCTGCCACGCCCACCATGCCACACCCACAGAATCGATAGTCAAATGTTTTGAATCCCACCACTGGACCAGGGGGATACTGCAACACTTGCAAGTCCATCACTTTTTTTCAGTGTCGTTGTCACTTTGAATGGTCTCTAAATGAATTGTTGTAAGCTGAGGACTACCTGTATATGAAAATTTTCAATTATCCATTGAAAAACAAAATAAAAATTGCATTGAAAGGATGAGAGAGGGCAATAGAGGTCAATAATATTTGTTTAAATCTCTGTTGGATGGTGGCCATCATTTGCAAAAAGAAAAGTTGGGCGACATTGACAAAAATCACCACTGGTCAATTGCAAAAAGCAGTTTTGCTTGGAATAGCTTACATCCTGCAACAAATGGTACCTTTAACACTATCAAAGAACTACCTTTGCCTATCCCAGGTCCTTCGGAAAAACTTGAAAGTTGGAATTAAAATGGCAGATTCCATCTAAAATCTGTCTGATTGTGTGACCAACCATGATAACTATCCTGAAAAATCTGGCGCACCACTTAAAACACCATTGGCATTGACAAAATCATCACCAGTCAATTGCAAAAGGCAGCTTTCTCTAGAACAGCTTACATCCTGCAAGAGTAGCTTTTAACACCATCAAACAACCACATCTGTCCATTCCAGGTCCTTGTCAAACATGCCAAATCCAGTCTAAACATCTGGCTGACCACATGGCCAACCATAATAATTGCTTGAAATGTAAACCTATTTAGAGGGGAATCAATTTTACCTGCTTTAAAAAAATGCTTTGAAATAGATTACATGCTTTTTTAAAATCTCCATCTGAACTTTGCACTGAAAATAGGATCACTAAACAGATTATGCGTTTAGAGCTTTTAGAGCTTTGCAGCTATCGCATAGGGCTGCAAAACACACCTAGTAATAAAAACAAAACAATTTATTTCTGGTTGGACAGGTTTTTCTCCCCCCCTCCTCTCAAATATGAGTTCTGGAAACTGCCTCTTTAAAAAAAAGGTGAGATTTATTTCTTTTTTAGCACCTAATAGCCTGGCAATAAATCTAAACTGTATTTTAGTCAGAGAGTGGGGAACTTCTGGGTGGCTGAAGACTTGTGGGAGGAATTTCAGTAAGGACGCAAAAAAAAAAGAAAGAAAAAAAAGAAAAAGTAAAAAAAGACAATGAGATATTTATTTTTCTGGGCTGGGGGAAGAATTTTACAATCTGTCTTTTATTCTGGTTTTTTTTTTCATTAAAAACCTTAAGTCCTTTTTTTCAGCTCCTGTTGCACTTTAAAAGTGCATATGGAAAACAATCTCTTTTTTTTAAGTGAACTTTATTAAATTTTAAGAAAAAAAAATAAAAGTACAAAATAACAACTGAAAAAAGGGAAAGAATTTGATAGAGGAAAACCCTGATCTGTTCTGATTAAATGGTAGGGAGAGAATCACAAAGGTGGTAATTTGAAAGAATGATAATAATTCTCCTTTTCTTCTGGCGAGAATAGAAATTGGGAAGCCAGTATAAAGATTAGCTATATCACTAAAATCTCACTGTTAATTTTTTCAGCACATTGGCTTGGTTTTTTTTTCTTTCTTTTCCTTTTCTGAAAAAAAAAATCACCAGGAAATCTGCCCTTCTCCTCATTAAATCTTAGATGCCTATTCATCAGTACGGACACTTAGCATGCAATAGCAATAGCATTTTTTTTTCTTTTTATAACCCCGTAATCCCTTGATTTGGGGTGCAGTTGAAGTGACTGAATGGAGCTGAGCATTTACTGGCCGGATGCAGATATTTTCTCTTTGTGCCCTGATAGATAAACAACTGCCTAGGACTTAAATCCCAACCTTCCGAGTGGGAAGCGAATATCTTCACCTCTAAGCCACCACGCTGCTCCTCAGCCATAGCAATAACAATAGCACTTAGACTTATATACCATATACCATTTCATAGTACTTATATACCATTTTCACAGTACTTTACAGCCCTCTCTAAGAGTCAGCCTATCACCCCCCCAACCAGGGTGGGATTCAAAATTTTTAACAACTGGTTCTGTGGGCATGACTTTGGTGGTGGGCATGGCTTGGTGGTGATGTTATTGGCTGGGTGTGGCCAACTCAATATCACATCCAGACATGCATCTCCTTGCCTAGCCTCTCATGGCTGTGGGGATGCTGCAACAGTTGTAAGTGTGAAAAATGGTCATAAGTCACTTTTTTCAGTGTCATTGTAACTTTGAATGGTCCCTCCACACAAGCAAAGTACCAGCAAAGGAGGGGAAAAAAAACCCAGAGAAGTTCCTGAGACAGGAAGTCTAATCCTGCCAAGAATGTAATAAGGGTTAATGGAGAGGCAGTTTCTGTAAGCAACACCAGAATGTTTCCTTCCTGCCTTCCTTACAGGATTAGCCCAGTAATTTCTTCTAACAACCGGTTCTCTGAACTACTTAGAATGTTAACAACCGGTTCTAGCGAATAGGTGCGAACTGGTGGAATCCCACCCCTGCCCCCAACAATCTGGTTCCTCAGTTTACTGACCTCGAAAGGATGGAAGGCTGAGTCAATCTCGAGCTAGTCAAGATCGAACTGCTGGCAGTCGGCAGAGTTAGCCTGTAGTATTGCATTCTAGCCACTGTGCCACCACATTTCTTGATTTGCATCCAACTTATGTAACTAGTTGTAAGCGCAGTTTTGCAGTAATGATAATGCAATTGCTGGGACAGAGCCTGGATCCAGTTCCTTTACCTATCTGAACGTATCGCTAAGGCGCTTCTACAAGTGTGCTTGAAAAGACATTTGGGAGAAAATAGATCCAGTGGACCTTCAGCAATTTCATCGCGTGTGAGATCTTGGGGAAGACAAATCTCAGCCGTATGAGCAAAATAAACAAACCCTCCAAATGTACTAATTTGATGAAAGAAGGAATTTTAACACACCTCCCTAGTTTATATATTCTCAGGTGAGTTTCCACTTTCACTCAGGTACTGAATAATCAAAATATTTGCTTGCCAAATTATTCATTTCCCTGTAGGAACAAGGCAAACTTGGTTGGGTAGAATGCAAACCAATTATACATATATATTTGGAGTTTACCATAAATATTAGTTCCTCAGCTTGCAACTTTTAGCATAATTTGCAATGCTTTCTGCTCTTTGATTTTTGCTCATTTTTAACCATCCATTTTAATCATGCTTAATTTTCAACATTTCTTCATCTCTTTCGACTTACTTCTTTGCCTGATCGTCTTTCTATATCTTCCTTTTCTTCCTCATTGATCAATTACGCAGCCGCTTAAAAAACAATTCTTCCCCCTTCTTTCTAAATTTCCTGCTTCGATTAATTCCTTTTCTGTTCCGTGTGGCTGTCAGGTTAAAATCCAATAAGTTACAGGCTTCAATGGAAACTGCATGTACATTTTCTCTAGAGTGCAGTTGCGGAATATGTTCAAAAGTAGTATCTGATATTTAACACTACAAAGGCCATACCAAGGAGCAGTTTGGTGTAAATGGTTAAAAGACCTGGGCTAGAAACTGGGGAGCCCTGAATTCCAGTCCTGCCTTATGTCTGACTAATCCTGCAAGATGATGGGCAGATGGTATACCGAAACAAAAGCAGACAGTTTGGTCCAGAGACAAAGTTCTGTGATGGGGTCAGAACATCTGTACTTCATGATTTAGAACTCCCAGGCATCTCTCATCTGGTGGCAGAGATCATGGAGATCTCGAGGATCCATAGCTCCATGATCAAGTCCAGTTTGATGAATGATGAGCTGGATGGGATGATGGGTTCGACTCAGGAATGGACGCCTCCTCTGCAGAAGAGCTGTTCAAAGCACTGGAGTACACAATGAGTACATCTTGCATCATGAGTGAGTTCACAAACTTGCAGGATGTGGGTGCAGGATGTGCTCACCTAGCAGTCTGAAGGCATGGATATGTGAGTAGATAAATAGGTTCCATTTTGATGGGAAGGTAACAATGTTTTGTGTACCTTTGGCATATAACCAGAGGTGGCATTCAGCAGGTTCTGGCCAGTTCTGGAGAACCGGTAGTGGAAATTTTGAGTAGTTTGGAGAACCGGCCAATACCGCCTCTGACTGGCCCCGCCAATCCCATCTATTCTCTGCCTCCTGAGTCCCAGCTGATTGGCTGGGTCTCCTTTGGTTGCCCTGCACAGGAGAAAGGAGCTGGAAAGCAGGTTAGTGGGGTGGNGCCCTGCACAGGAGAAAGGAGCTGGAAAGCAGGTTAGTGGGGTGGGGAAGGAATGGGGATTTTGCAGTAACCTTCCCCTGGAGTGGGGTCAAAATGGAGACTTTACAGTATCCTTCCCCTGCGATGCCCACCAAGCCATGCCCACCAAGCTACCCCATGCCCACCAAGCCACGCCCACAGAACCGGTAATAAAATTTTTTGAATCCCACCATTGCTGGCCACATGACCATGGAAAATGTCTTTCGACAAGAAATGGATTTGAACATTATCCCCTACAGTAAGACACAACTGGGCAGGGAAAACATTAACTGTAAGTCTGAAGTCATCTGGGTGACTTTAGGCCGGCCCTTCTCTCTCAGCCCTAGAGACGAGGCAATTCTCGCAAACCACTTCTAAAAAAGATTGCCAACACATCTACTCTGATGAATTGGCTATTCCACACCAAAGGCACATAATTTCATCAGTGCCAGAAGGGAGTGGGATTTGCAGAGTGGAGGAATAGGATTATATTACCATTTGATCCTGTGGCCCTAGACTCCATAAATACATGCATTATCTAATGAATCACCTTTTTCTAATCTGCCAGACAGATTCCTTTGTCAGAGGTTGAGTTTCCGTGGAATTGGGATGGAGTCCTTGAGATTACACAATACACCAATGCAGTTTTCTTGGCAACCCTCCTGAAGTGGGCTGTCATTGCTTTCTTTCAGGAAGTTTTCTCTAGTTCACGGTCCTGGATTCTCATTCAGGTAAAACCACATTTAATTTTGGAAGATTAAGCCAGGGATGAATAAACAATGACAGTTGTGTGGTGACTCATTCCGTTGCATGATTCTAAATCCCAACAGCATCATTTGAGAAAGGAAAGGAAAAAAAGGTAAATTACTCAGTTCCCTTAAATCTAGCATATGCCTAGATTTTAAGGCACTTTGTAGGTTTCTCAGTGTAATTCTTCTTCTTTTCCCTTCCCCCTTTCCAAAACCTTTCTTCAAAGGAAGAAAGGAAGGAAGGAAGGAAGAAAGAAAGGAAGGAAAAGAGCCAAAGGGAGGAGAAAGGAAGCAAGGAGGGAAGGAAAGCAAGCAAGGAAGCAAAGAAGGAAGGAAGTAAAGAACTCTCTAACTTTAGACTTGCAAGACAAAGAAGAAAAAGAAGCAAACCTTCAACCATTTTGGTTGCTTCCCAACTGGATGTTTTTGAGTGACATCCTTTTTGAAATATAGAACTTTTTGAAATCCTCTGTGACATCCTTTTTGAAATATAGAACGGATAGAAGACATTCACTGTGTTGGGAGGAGAAAGGAACAGAAACCTGACCATGAATGGAAGTTTTGAAATGATGTTTGAATGAATGAACAAGACGCTGGGATGGCATCTTTCCCAGGGCAACTGAAGGGTCTTGAGAACCCATATTCCCCTTTCTCCTCCTTGTATGTCTATCGCTGGTTTAGGAGGAAGTAACTGATGGAGAATGGAAGCCTTTAAACACATACCCTGCCAGTGTGAGGAAAGGGGGGGAATCAACCCCAAGGACACGTGATCTCTTGGGTTATGGAGTGAACACAATGGGTGCTTCTGAGGACACATAGTAGCTGGCGGCACCGCATCTCTTCAGCAATTACTAATAGGAGCAGAGAGTGGCTGCTAATTGGAATTGAAACACCCTAGTAACAGAACATAACCGTTTGCAAGAAGCTCTGCCTCTTATCTCCTTCTATGAGGAGGGAGATCATTTGTGAAAAAGGGAACATCAGCCAAAGGGAGGAAGAAAGGACACCAGATCAGTTTTTGACAGCCTCACGTGGAAGACTCGTTTCAAATCCATCGGTTTCCTTTAGAGGGAATCTTCTTCTTTGCAGCAAGGTCTGGAGCAACCTTTGTGACTTGATCACTAAGATGGGGTGCTGGGCTGAGGCAGAAACTACTCAAACTCCCTCTAAAGGTAAGGTTCCCCTTACACATCCGTGCCAGTCGTTTCTAGCTCTAGAGGCTGGTGCTCATCTCCGTTACAAAGCTGAAGAGCCAGCGCTGTCCAAAGACGTCTCTGTGGTCAGGTGGCCGGCATGGCTAAACACCAAAGGTGCACGGAACGCTGTTCCCTTCCCGCCAAAGGGGTCCCTATTTTTATGCTTGCATTTTTTACGTGCTTTTGAACTGCTAGATTCACACAAGCTGGGACAGGTAACGGGAGCTCACTCCATCACGCAGCGCTAGGAATTCAAACCGCCAAACTGACGACCTTTCTGATCAACAAGCTCAGCATCTTAGCCACTGACCCACCGCATCCCCTTTTTCTCCCCCCCCCCCATTCTTTTGCGGGGAATCTTCTTCTTTGGAGCAAGGTCTGGAGCAACCCCATCATCAGATGACTTGATCATGAAGATGGGTCCTGGGCTGAGGCAGAAACTACCCAAACTCTTTTTCCTCTAGATCAAAGTGTTGCATGAATCTCAGAGTAAATCAGGTTGAGAAGCCTTAAGTTTTGGCACACAGTAGATAGCAGGAAAAAAGAGCAGAACTGGTAGTGCGTTCCCTGTTTTTAAACAATTTTTGGATTTGTAGATGTGCCTGGATGGGCAGCATCTGCGTTCAGCGTTGCAACAGAGATAAAACATTGTCACTTACAGTAAACCATGACATGCAATTCTGTATTTTTGAGCTGTCACCATAGTAACAACAAAGTAAAGATCAAAGCAGCTTGCAAAGAGCAGGCGAGGTGCCTGTTAGGCCTGTTTCCTGCATGCATAAGCAACATTTAGCCGTCTCAGTCTTTCATTCTTGTTTTCAGCCAGGCAGAACTTCCATTGCTGTTTAAAGCTTTCTTTGGTACTTGTCAGAATTGGGGGGGCTCCTTTGAGAGCCTGAGAACTTGGGCTGATTGGTGATAGTTACAACAGGTAGAAGTTACATAATTAGAAATGATTCCTAAAGTTGTGCCAAAGGCAGGAACTAGAACTCCCAGTCTCCTCGTGACTGGTCCAAGGTCATCCAGCTGACTTTCATGCCTAAAGTGGAACTAGAACTCCCAGTTTCCTGGTGATTGGCCACAAAGTTGCCCAGCTAGCTTTCATGCCTTAGGCAGAACTAGAACTCACTGTCTCCTGTGATTGGTCCAAAGTCATTCAACTGGCTTTCATGCCTAAGGTGGGACTAGAACTCCCAGTCTCCTAGTGATTGGCTCAAAAGGTGCCCAGCTGGCTTTCGTGCCTAAGGCAGGACTAGAACTCTCCATCTCTCGCTGGTGCCTTCACCACTAGACTGTCAATTTGTATGAGATGTCAAAGATCAGCAAGTCTACTTTGACTCATCCAAGTAATCATCTACTTTGGAGTCATTCCTGACAGAGACTCCACTGAATCTCAGGAGCAAGCAGATGTTTGAATGAACATATGCAAAGGTTACACAAAAGAGAAATGAGATCTGTCTCTTTCACTTCCCCAATAATCAGTCTACCTGCTGAGCCAATTGACTCTCTTTTTACTGAGTTATTTTCCGGAGAGGTGGAAATCTGCCGTTCTTTGAATTTCTATATCGCTTGGGATGCTCCTCCTCTCTTCTTTTCATCCTCCTTCTGTGTAGGGGTAGTAGGCCACTCGGGTCCCATAAAAATGGCATTCACAACCTGAACATTTGAACAAGAGAGAATAATTATAGCCATAGCTGGATTATCAGAGCCTGTAGCTATGTAAGTGGTAAGGAAACTAAGGCTGAAAACCCTACTGAGAATAGTGAAAGTTATTTTTGATCGTGCCTACAATCCATGCATATCGTGACACCATTATTACCTTTCTTTGTGATTTTGGAGTCGCCTCCTCTTCCTCATCTCCTCCTCCCACATGTCTCCTCCTCCTCTTCTTTCTCCCCCTCCTCCTCTCCCTTCTCCTCCTCTTCTTTCCCTGCTCTTCCACTTGGTGTCTACTCCCCCTCTTCTCCTCTTTCTCTTATTCCTCCCCTCCTCCCTTCCTCTCCTGCTCCTCCTCCTCCTTTTGTTCCTCCTCCCCTCCTCTTCTTTTTCCTCCTCTTCATCTCCTCTTCCCCCTCCTCCCCCTCTTCATCTCCTCACCCCACTTCTCTTCCTCTTCTTCTTCCTCCCCCATCCTTCTCCCCCTCTTCTCCTTCTCCAAATCAAATATTCAGATTTGTAAACAGGCCCCTAGAAAAGCTATTTCATATATGGTCTATAATCCACACATGGGATGGCATCATTATTACCTTCCTTCTTGATTCTGGAGTCTGCTGAGGTCACCTACCTAACCAGATGCTCAGATTTCTCAACACTCTTCTATATAAACTGACCTAGAAAACTCAAGTCCTTTTCTTAGAAAGCCAAACATAACCTAGGACTCAAGAGTTGCTTGGAAAATGGTTGTTATCTGGGCATCACTTTTGACATCACCCAACCTACCCACCCCAAAATATCCTTGTCTCTTCCTTAAATTGTTCTACAACTTCCCCTCATCAAACATAATATTTGTCTGTAATAAGAGCCGTTCTCTAAAAATATTATTTAGAATGAGATCCACCCACTTCCAAGCTCAGCATTTAACCACTATTACACAGACTGCTCTCCACCCATTTCTCCCTCTTGTTTATTTCTTTGCAATCATTTTTTCATGTGATCTGTAGTTTTTCCCTCTTGTGCTTTTAGAAAAGAGTCAACTGGCACTGGTCCTGGGGAAGGAAGGAAGGAAGGCTGAGATAAAAATATATAATGAGCTTGACGGGGAAAGAAAGTACAAAAACTGTTTAATTGAAGAACAGAGTGAGCATAACCACATTGGGATCCTCCCAAATGTGTCTTAGAACTGACCAAGGGGATGTGTGATGACCCAGAGTATTAACACAAATGTAACAAAACCCAAAATGTAAATAAATGTCCTTTAATGCCTCCAACTTGGCCCCACTGCTCAATAATTCACAGTTGGAGATAAAACATATTCAGAAATAGTCTTCAAAAGAAAGCAATACAGTCCGGACTTAATGAGCAGATAGAGGTGAAGTAAAAAAACAAAACAAACTACAGTGAAGGAATTTCCACAATGGACCAAGAGAAGGAATTACCAACTTCAAGGAGATAACACACGGCACAGTCTGTTAGAAGGACGCCAACCAAGACAACTTCAGCCCAGAATAAAACACGCTTTGCTTCCGGCAACGCTGTTTTTTAAACGCTCCTCCGTTATAGTATTCCCCCAGCTGCCATCAATGAGGAGGATCATGGCTGCTTCCTCTCTCGTAAGCCAAGTTGGTTCCCTTCTCCATTCCTCCCTGCGTGTCCTAGGATGAAGAGGGGATGGGCCTGGTTCTTCCTCTGACTGCCCAGCTGGCCTCTGCCCCAGCCTCCTCCACAACCTCTGGAGCCACACCTCCACTCCCTGTCAGCTGTTCCTCCTCTACCTCAGAGTCCAACTCTAACAAGGGCATGACAGGATGTAAGAAAGCCAAGCAAAGCCACGGGCATCTGGGTAGAGGAAGTGACATAATCTCATGTGCCATGATATCACCAGGGAAAGGATGCAGATGATGTCACACGCATCAGTCACACATCACTGGCCTTCATCACATTAGATATTGTTTACAGCTCGTTCTCGACCTATGACCAACATTGAGCCCAAAATTTCTGTTGCTAAGTGAGACTCTTGTTAAGTGAGTTTTGCCCCATTTTACGACTTTTCTTGTCACCTTTGTTAAATGAATCCCTGCTGTTCTCCAATTAATAACCCGGTCGTTAAGTGAATCTGGCTTCCCCACTGAACTTTGCTTGTCAGAAGGTCACAAAAGGAGATCACATCATCCTGGGACATTGCAACCATCATAAATAAAGACGAGTTTCCACGAGTCCGAATTTTGGTCACATACTGCAATGGTTGTAAGTGTGAAAAATGACCATAAGTCACTTTTTTTCAGTGCTATTGTAACTTCAAACAGTCACTAATTGAGCCGTTGTAAGTTGAGGACCATTTATATTTCAGGATTGTTTTATTTGGTTATGTTGAGTTTTTTTTCCTGATTGCAAAAAAGAAAAGGCACCTCTTGTTGATCAAGTCAACATCAGGGGCTGATAATGCGTTTAATGATAGTCAAAACTGTTGGGTGGAATCTTCCTCGAATTAATGCCTTTTAGAGTATGGTAATTGGAAAATGACTGTTTTCTTCCACCAGAAAATAAAGGAAGAAAGAAAAGAATAGTGGATTGCTGCAAACACCTTTTGTGCAATTCTTCACAATGGCATCAATTCAAAACCCATATTAGTTGTTGTCAAAAGACATCCGCTTTTTACATTGGTGCTCCTGTTAAAACTACATTGGTGATTCCTGAGCCCATTCTGAGTTGCTTAAACTTTATCTGAACGGACTAATTAGAAATTGTTCTAATGTTAACCTCTCTCTCATTTAGAGGGCACTGAGAAGAAGAGAGAGAGGGAGGGAGAGAGAAAGAGAGAGAGAGAGAAAAAAGAGAGAGAAAGAAGGAGAGAGAGAAAGAGAGAGAGAGAAAAAAGAGAGCAAGAGAGGGAGAGAGGGGAAAAATCATTTTGCCTCATTTTCAATTTGCATTTCATAATAAGCTGTGTCAAAAATCTAGATTTGTAGTGATCGCTTTATCGTAACTGTGGAATACCTGGTTTTTAAAAAATGGGATATTGAAAGAAAAACTGCCACACATCAAGAATATTGTTGCTGAATGCACAGATATTTCCGTGGCCTCTTTTCTTGTAGCAACCGAGAAAACATGAAGCTCTGTTTGATTTAGTCATGTCCACTAGCTGAATATGTGAAATAATCTACACATTTGCAGTGCATTGAATAGGGATGCAGTCTGGCAAGATTCTGTCTATCGGTGTGAAATGATAAAGAACTCAGCTTGGATGAACCACCATGTCTCTTTCATGGTTTGGGGATGTTGCCTTAAGCTTGCAACATCTAAGGTCTGGTTTCTTTTTTTCCATGCTTAAATGCCAAGGACTGACACTGTTAGTCACCCCCTTGCAATGATTGGCATGGCCAAGAAAATGGCCCCAGCTGGTTTAGTAACATAATTTCTGTGCTGGCAGGGGATGGACTAGGTAACTTCTGAAGTATATTCACGGTGTCAGACCTGCCCCAGCTAAATCCCGAGGAAAGAAAGACTCCATTTGGTTGAAATGCTAGGTTCTTTTACTAATGGTTAGTGGTTGCAACAAAAGCAAGGCTAGATCTGAGATTCCCATACAAAACACTACATGTTTTCCCTCTTTCTCCAGCCCTTTCTCCTTGGTCAGTCGATTGCTGTCCAATGGTGTGCCACTGAGATGATTTTGGAAACAGCTTGGGTGCTTGGTGCCACTTGGTTCAATTTTACATACTTTTCCCAGGCTTGGTGCCCTTGAAGACAGGAAGATGTTCTCACACCTCTGGTATCTATCAAACTATCATCCCATCCTTTCCCCTGACCTCTATTCTCCACTTTCCAATTCCCCTCCTCCCCCTTAACAATTTATTATAGGATGGCAGCAAAATGCAGAGCTGAGGATGGCAGATATGGTCTTTCTGTGGAACAATGCAAAACTCAGTAAACATCCTTGCTAGATATGATCCCATAGCTCTTGTTCTTTTGGTTTTTTTTGGTGTGGCAGAAGTTGTGGTCCTTATAACATGCTGGTGGGGGTTGGGGGGGTTGGGGAGGGGCAGGAAAGAGGAGGAGGCCCCATAAAGTGAATTTGTGGGCAGCAGCTCATGGGAAGCTGAAGCAAAATGTCTTGCAAGTAAAAGCCTGCAGTTGTTCATTAAGACAGGATAATGGAAGAATTAGTTGGAATTGGAGAATGCCAGAGAAGGTTGCCTATTAAAGCCCAGAAAAACACTCATTACAATTCTCCAGGGGATTTGTGCCACCGCTTCTGTGCAATGTATTACTTTCACACACACAACACACACACACACACACACACACAAAGGGGAAGGGGGAGAAACTCTGCAACAACAACAACAAGCCGCAGCAACAAAAAGCTCAGCATTGATCTTCCAGAGAGATTTCGGGTCACTCCATAAAGAGGGAGAGAGGGGGAAGAGGGAGAGAAGGAGAAAGGGAAAGAGGGAGAGAGAGAGAGAGAGAGAGGAGAAGGGGAGGGTATTATCTTTATCTTCATGGAGTGAAATTGAGAATGAAGATTCTTAAGAATTGGAGGACGTTTAAGAATTGGGGGGCAATGTCAAAAACTACAGCGGATCTTTTGCTTTGGATATATTCTTGGAGGGGCATAGAATTCAGCAATAGCACTTAGACTTACATACCGCTTCACAATGCTTTACAGCCCCCTCTAAGCAGTTTAAAGAGTCAGCATATTTGCCCCCAACAATCTGGATCCTTGGAAGGATGGAAGGCTGAGTCAACCTTGATGGGCATGGATTATTATTTAATTCATAAACCTGGCTGTTTGATGTCTTTCCAAGCTATTGTTCTGCATTTTAGAAAACCTGGCAAATCACATTACTATCATTTGAAGGGACCACTGAACCTGAAATTGACAACCTGAAAGACTCAGAGAAAGGAGCTGGGAGCAAGCCAGCTAACCATGAGAAATGGGGCATATGTGGCCCATTATTGGTTGCAGACAAGTTCAGTTTCCTGCGATGTCAGAAACCCAGTCCTGGTGTGTAAAATACAGTACAATACAATACAATACAATAGCCATTTTTATATTCCTCCCAGGCACTACAGATTCCCATAACAGTGCTGTGAAATGTGAGATGACCACTAGGTGGCAGCAAAATATTGGCTCCCCGTGTCTCTTTGTTGCCATCTAGTGGTTAACTGGGGGTGATATAAAAACTCTAATTACAAAGGAAGGGTGTCACTTACTGTTTCCTTTTTCTCCTAATCCAGAATGAATGAATGAATGAATGAATGAATGAATGAATGAATGAATGAATGAATGAATGAATGATCTTATTCAGCATCCTTTTTATTCACTATTTCACCTCAAGAATGCAGAGGAGAAAAATAGCCATTGAAAATGGGTGCCTTGAGAGGCCTTCTTTGAATGCAGCTTCTTTGCGACTTGGGTCAGGGAAGGGATAAATCAAATCAGCAGTTCCCGTATGACTGACCCTAGAATGGTTGGTATAATTCTATGCAAGACATAATCTATTTGAAGTTAATTCCAATTCAATTTCCCAAGTCATTCCATATTTAATGTAACCCCCCCCCCCCCTCCTATTGATTNACCCCCCCCCCCCCATCCTATTGATTGAAGTTGGGGTGACAAGGCCACCAATAAGATCTGATCCCCATTATTATCCTGGTAGTGGCTTAGGTGATACATAATCATAAAAAAAAAGATTTGGTTTATCCACTGTGAAAGTGATGGATGACGGAGGCTGGTGGGTCCAGAGGTTGATTTCCCATCCAACCTCTTAATGGCCAGCTGTGACAATTGGATAATCTATGAGGTTAAGCTATCTGTTGGCAATGTCATTTTATTACCGACAAATGTCTATTCTGCTACAAGGAAACCGATCTGTAACGATCAGCTGTAACCTGGCAATAATTTCCCAATAATAAACTGGCCAAAGGCTTTATCACACCCATCCTTAAAAAAAAATCTCTACCCTCCCAAAACCAGCTGAGAGGAATAAAAGCTTCCAGCCAAATCATGCCCTTGACTTTCTTCTTTGGTAAATATTGGGGGGGGGGGGGATNGGGGGGGGGGGGGAATTATGTTTGTTTTAAATGGAAGACAACTCAGCTGGCTATCACCCAGCCATGAAGTCTACATTACTAGAATATTTGCTAGACTGCTAAACAGGCTAGTAGGTCCAGTCTCTTAGAACATGAATATCTCTGTTTTTGTTCCCTCTAATGTAGCTGGTGATCACCCTCAATCATTGCATCTTTTCAAGATGGATTGGACTTCATTTCCTAACAATTTTGGCATTCTTGGCATTAGGAGAAAGCCATCTGATCTGGAAGCCAACAGATAGTCAGAAGTTCGCTGAACTGGAATGGTGAAATGGAGAAGGAATAAAGTGTAATATTGGGTTTTTTTGTTTCCTCCTAATGATCCCATTATTTGCCAAAGCACCAGCAGATGAGATGCTTAAAGAATGAGAAATAATAACAGAGTAGAGACCAAAGATTGATGTACTTTCGTGGGACAGTATGCCGTTGTTCATATCAACCGCTTTAAACGGCAAGATTTCTTGGCAAGATCGGCCATCTTTCTAATGAAATACTAAAGGTGTTATTTGAAGGGGGGTGGATTTACCCCTCTCCACTCCAACACAGGGCATCTCACCCATTGAAATGGCACGGAAGGAGGGCCACCAAATTCAACCAAATTTATCTCTATTTTGCTGTCGGTGGATGACAGTTGTGAATGTATTTTCCATGCAAATGAAAAGTGATATTACTAGAAGATTGATATTTTTACTTTCATGGGTATAGGGGTAGTTTATGCGGTACAGTTCGTCATGAATGAAGCTGAATGTACCTGGTTTCCCTGAAAATACGACCTTACCCTGAAAATAGGTCCTAGCTTGATTTTTACACGTGCACCCAAAATAAATCCTACCCCTCCCCAAATAAGCCCTAATTAAGATCCCACACATTCCAGAGTGCACAGGTAAAAATTAAGCTAGGGTAGGGATGGAGGAGTGGAGCTGCCCCACTACTTACCTTTGGACAGTTATAGCCAGGCCTCGCACACCCTGACACTTGCCTTGCCGGCCCATTTCTTCTACAGCCAGCAAGGCTTTCCTGAAGGCCTCTGTATCTGAGAACAAAACTCCAGATTGATCCAGAGCTCTATTATTGGCTGCAGAGGCTTTCAAGAAAGTCTTGTCATCCGCAGAAGAAGAAGTTCCTGAAAGCCTCTGGCATCAAAAAGGAGGCCAGGGGCGACATGCATAAGTGGGGTTATTCGGTGGATGACATCCCCCCAAAATAAGACCTGGTGCCTTTTTTGGTGTCAAAAAATAAAAAAAGACAGGGTCTTATTTTGGGGGGGGGGGAAATGGTATGTGTCCAAGTATAATGTTGCAGGATCCCATCTGGGATCATTGGGATCATATGTTTTGCCTTCTGAGCTTTTGGATTCATGTGGGAGCTGCATCCTCAGGAAACTTCTCGCTAGCTGCACCGATACATTTTAAAAAAAATTAAAACGAGACTGCGCTGAAGGCGACAGTCCTTGTTCTGATCCAGACGAGTAAGTGTTCTTCTGATTGTTCTCCCTTTGGTTGATCCACTCCGCTTTTCCATCTGTCTGGGGAGTGTGTGTGTATGTGTGTGGCTGTGGGGATATATATATCAAACCCAATTATGACAGGTGCAGCTTTATGTTTGCCTTTGACTTTTACGGCTGTCGTAAACAGCCCAGCTGGCACTTGACTAGGAGGAGTTACTGCTGAGAGAGGCAAGAAAATAAATCAAACCAAGCTGTTCTGGAAATAAAAATAACCGCCTCTTCGAAATGCACACATGGCCGTGTTCATACAACAAACAGAACCAGGTCAAGCAAAGACCTAACAGAGGTATGAGTAGCAGACGGTAAGCTTTATTAGTATTAACCTGGGTTAAGTTTCTGGTGGCTGAGCATGTAGGGGAACCTGTGGGATTCATCACTGGATTCAGTCCCGGTGCAAACTCAGGAAATGGACTCCTTCTGGAATTGGGTTGAAAGTTTTGTGTGAGAGAACTGAACAGATTTAACAGATAATCAGAATTGGAAGGGACCTTGTAGGTCATCTAGTCCAACCCTCCCTGCCCAAGCGGGAGACCCTGCACCATTTCTGACAAATGGCAGTCCAGTCTCTTCTTGAAAATCTCCAGGGATGAAGCTCCCATAACTTCTGAAGGCAACTTCTGTTCCATTTGCTCTCACTGTCAGAAAGTTTCTCCTTATTTCCAGGTTGAATCTCTCCTTGATCAGTTTCCATCCATTGTTCCTTGTCTGGCCTTTGGGTGCCTTGGAAAATAGCTTGATCCCCTCCTCTCTGGGGCAGCCCCTCAAATATTGGAAGATGCTCTCCTGTCTCCCCTGGTCCTTCTCTTCCCTAGACTAGCCAGGCCCAGTTCCTGTAACTATTCTTCATATATTTTAACCTCCAGTCCCTCATCATCCTGGTTGCTCTTCTCTGTACTTTTCCTAGACTCTCAACATCTTTTTTATAATATTTTATAATATTTATAAAAAATAATTTTACAGTCCCATACTCTTCCTCTACCTGGACTTCAAGCAACAGGGTCTTCAGGGTTTGTCAAAAAAGTCAAGTTGGGGCCCTGAATCAAAGTGCCATCCTGATTTACAAATTACCATAAATTACCACAATGAATGTAAAGTAGTTGGCCTTCAATCATGGGTTCAAAGTTGACCTCTTGATTTTTTTGACATATCTTTCAAGGTAGGCCAGATCTATCTATCTATCTATCTATCTATCTATCTATCTATCTATCTATCTATCTATCATCTATCTATCTATCTATCTATCTATCTATCTATCTATCTATCCTATCTTTCTTTCTTTCTTTCTTTCTTTCTTTCTTTTCTTTCTTTCTTTCTTTCTTTCTTTCTTTCTTTCTTTCTTTTATTCTTTATCTCTTCTTTCCTCTCTGTCTCCCTGTCTCTTTCCTCTCTCCTTCCCTCCTCCCCTCCCCTCCTTGACCTCTTGATTTTTTGATATATCTTTCAAGGTAGGCCAGATCTCTCACTCTCTCTTTTCTTTCTTTTCTTCTTTCTTCTTCCCTCCCTCCCTGTCTCCCTCTTTTTCCTCTCTCCCTTCTCCTTCCCGCCCTTTCTTCCTGTCTTCCTTCCTCTTCTTCTCTCCTCTCTCCCTTCCCTCCCTCCCTTCCCTCCCTCCCCCAGCTGGAATTGCATCATTCAGAAATAACTATAATACGAATTGTGCCAACCTCAATCTAAACATGTCATAAATCATGGAGTGTCTAGCTCATTGTTCTAAAAAAGTGAAACAAACATCTGTTGTATGGAAACTGTTCCTTTTCCTAAGAATTGTGTGTGACCTGTTATTAAAAGTGTGTGTGTGTGTGTGTGTGAAGTGCTGCCTCACCCTTACCCTTCCAAGTTGCCAGCCCCAAACATTTTTTTTTCCTCTGGGTAGTTTTTTTTTCAAGTTGACAATTAGTCATTTAAAGAAGTGGCAGACGAGGAAGTGCAATTTGAATTTCAATGCAACATCTGAGGAACATTCCGAGATGGCAGCTTGTGATGGAGTTCTCAATCAACAGGCCTCTCTCCTTGGGTTGGAAAAATTCAATTATTATGTGCCCAAATCTTGACATTTCCTGAAACCCCAGGCTGATAGCAGTGCCCAAAACCTGACTTGGATGGTGAAGAATGTCTTTTTATGTTCTGGAGATGGAAACTATTTCCCTTCTTTTCCACTGTCAACATCTCTTTCCTTTCCTTTCCTTTCCTTTCCTTTCCTTTCCTTTCCTTTCCTTTCCTTTCCTTTCCTTTCCTTTCCTTTCCTCCTTTCCTTTCCTTTCCTTTCCTTTCCTTTCCTTTCCTTTCCTTTCCTTTCCTTTCCTGTCCTGTCCTTTTTTCATTCCTCACCCTGTCCCTCCTTCCTTCCTTCCTTCCTTCCTTCCTTCCTTCCTTCCTTCCTTCCTTCCTTCCTTCCCTCCCTCTTTCTCTTTTCTTCCATCCATCCTTCTTTCTCCTTCCTTCCTTCCTTCTTTGCTTCCTTCCTTCCTTCCCTCCCTTTTTCTCCTTCCTTTCTCCCTCCCTCCCTTCTTTCCACCCTCCAAGGGAGATAAATTTCTCCTATGCTCTGTGCTCCAAGTCTGTTTCCCTGAGCTGCTGCCCATTCATTATGCTTAGCGCAGGATCCCTTTGAGATTGTCTAGGGATAATAAGGGGCCAGGGGAAACAGTTGTAAATTTATTCCTCTTCCACTTCCTGATTGCTATTCCCCCAGTGTTCCCTCTAATCAGAACCATTGATTTTTGAGGACTGCAGGTAGCTCAGTGGAAAAGTTTCAGCCCCTTTGCGCTTGCAGAGACAAAGAGCTCAGCAGTCTGGAAGAGATCATTTGAGTCACTGGGAGCAGCCTTGGCCTTTGTCCCCTACAGTCCAAGGAAAGAAGGAAGGAAGGAAGGAAGGAAGGAAGGAAGGAAGGAAGGAAGGAAGGAAGGGAGGAAGGAAATGGGAGGGAAGGAAATTAGAGGGAGGCAGGGAGGGAAAGTAGGAAATGGAGGGAGGAAGGAAAGAAGGGAAGGAAGGAAGGAAAGAAGGAAGCAAGGAAGGGAGGGAGGAAATGGGAGGGAGGGAAGGAAGGGAATGAAGCAAGGAAGGGAGGAAGGAAATGGGAGGGAAGGAAATTAGAGGGAGGTAGGGAGGGAAGGTAGGAAATGGAGGGAGGAAGGGAAGGAAGGAAGGAAAGAAGGAAGCAAGGAAGGGAGGGAGGAAATGGGAGGGAGGGAAGGAAATGGGAGGGAGGCAGGGAGGGAAGGAAGGGAAGAAGGAAGCAAGGGAGGGAGGGAGGAAATGGGAGGGAGGGAAGGAGGGAAGGAAGAAAGGAAGGAAGGAGGCAAAGGAAGATGAAGGAAGGAAAGAACTGAAAGGTGTTTCTAATAATCTCTTTCTATAGACAGCAGAAATTATAACTACTCATATAGAAAATCATTAAATTTATATAAGCATGAAAGGCTAGAGCCACGTGTTAAGTTTCAGTTAAACTGATTTATTGCTCAGGAGTCTACACAGGTTAGCACTATTTTGGCATTAACTAAGAATTAATGGAATTCAAGAGGGATTGGGCTTAGATCCACTTGTGGGAACCTCGAGATTCCAGGCTAATTCCTCTTTTGACTCTGTCCCCAGGCTGTGCCCCTCCCTTCTCCTAGTACCCAGATCTCTTGCCTATGGCCTATTGGGAACCTGGATGTTGTACCTCTTGCATCTCTTAGATAAAGTGCAACTTACATAACTTTTCTGCTGAAATAAATCAAGATTTCCTCCTAACAGGAGATGTCAGACTGAATTCCCCAAGCCAGATATCCTTCATTCACAAGCTGCTGCCTTTTATCCCGGCTCCCTTTCCACCCCTCTTTCTTCTTATTATTTTTTAAATACTCTGAATTTTAAATGAAGAGCCAAGCAAAAGAGCCTTTCTATCCGAGACGTTTTTAAAAAAAGAAAGAAAGAAAAGAAAAGGGTGGTGGCAGGTAATTTAAAACTCTTGAATTTTTTTTTTCTTGATCATTGAAGCTGGATCTGTTTCAAGCCCAGCAATTCTGAGTCAGTGAAGCTAAAAATTTGCATTCTGGATTCCTGATTATGAAACTGTTTATTTTACCAGTGTCTTACTGAACATGTCAAGAAGTATGGGGACCAGGAAGAGGAACACATGAGTATATATTAAGTGTAAGCTGAGAGGTGGCTCCTTGCAATAGGAACCAGTTGCCTTTGGGGTCATTGCACAAAGGACCCGTGACTATGTTTCCTAAATTATCTCTAAAACACCCTAAATTATCGGTGCTGTTATGTTTGCTAAACTTTGTGATATTTCAATAACCTCTCTATGCAGTTTCTGAAGAGTTTGGGCAAAACTTTTGAAATAGTGTTCTCTCCACCTCCTCCTCCTCCTTTCTCCCCTCTTTCTTTTCTCCTCCTCCTCTCTCTCCTCCTCCACCTCCTCCTTTCTCTCCTCCTCCTCTCTCTCCTCCTTCTTTTCTCTTTCTCCTCCTCCTCTTTCTTCTCCTCAACCTCCTTCTTCGTTTCTCTTCTCCTTCTCCTCTCCTACTAGGAGGTGACACTACGCCTGAACAATTGTCTTCACCTGATAGCAACCATCCTTTCCTAGAAATTGGGAGAAGACCTAGTTTCTTTGATCTCCCAAAGAGTTGAGGAATGCTTCATCCTGCAGCTGGACATCTTTGCATCAATCACATCCTCGAGAACAAAGCAAGGGGCTTGGTTGATTTCCATCCTTCAACAAAGACGTGGATCATTTTGACTTTCATATTTTGATGAAGGTGGGAGATCCATATTTTTGTCAAGCATACCCTTCCATGTTTACTGGCCACCTGCTTTTAGATGGCAGATTTACATAAGGAAGGCAATGCCTTCCCATCAGTCTGTGTTGGTGGCAAAGCATTGTCACAAAACACAACAAGGCTTGGTGATGCTTAGGGTCACCATGTCTCCCTTTAGCCTTTGTTGAGTTGGTTTGGGAACTCTACAGGTTATGGCAATACAGGTTATTGCTAAACAAATAATTCCCTCAACACTGTTCAACTATTTACAAAGTGTACACTACTATTACTGTTAACCTTCTCACCACTCCTTATCGCCCATCCCCTCCCACTTGTGATTGTAGGACTGTAACTTTGTTGCTTGTATCCTTATGATTTTTATTGACTGTTTCCTAGTATGATTTGATTGTTGATTGTACCCTATGACTATCATTAAGTGTTGTATGTTATGATTCTTGATTCTTAAGGAATGTACCTTTTCTTTATGTGTACTGAGAGTATTTACACCAAGACAAATTCTTTGTGTGTCCAATCACACTTGGCCAATAAATAATTCTGTTCTGTTCTGTTCTATTCTATTCTATCTTTTCATATCTAGGAAGCTTTATTGGGGATCACAGAAAAGCATCTCTAGCATTGACTACTGAAGACTTCGCTTAGGATGTCGCCTGCTGTCTAATCCAGCGCACTCCTTCTTCTAGGGGAATCTTCCTTCCTTTCGTAATTCTGCTGTAAGAATCTTCTCTCTTTTTTTCTTTCCAAGACTTCAACTCTTCTCTATCTTGCTCTAGGCCATCATTCCACAACCTGCCATCCCTTGACATACCAAATAATCTCCTTCTTTCAAGTTTGTTGTTCCCTTAGAGGCATTTCAAGCACAGACTTTGATCAGGCCTTCTTCAGCATTTTCCTTTTTCTTTTCCAGGCTGTCTCTATTCAACCCCCTGAGCCTCTTCTCATCATGCGAATGACAATCTCTTAGTGGAAGTGTGTGCTTCTAATCCCCTCTCTTCTGATGCGATGAAACAAGGGCATAAGGCAAGAAGAACTCTCACCTTGGTTATGTTGGTTAGAAACATGACCAAGCTCTCATCTGCTCCAGACTTTCACCAAAGAATCCAAGGAGAAGACATGGACACAAAGAGCTTTGCCAAATTTTGCAGAAGCTCTTTGGAAGAAAACATCCTGCTATTATTTCTCCCAAGCAGAGCATAGCATTCATGTGAAAAATATCTAATGGGAGGAAAGATCTCGTGGTGTCTTCTCATGAGGCAAGAGAGGCTGTTGTAGCTACTATGGTGGATACACTTTAGTGCATTCCTCTATCATTATTCAAATACATTGTCTAGTTTAAAGACCTTCAGCCAAGGTGGCCTCTTGTTTTCATTTGTAATTTTTAGAAAGGCATTCTTATTGAGATAAACTGAAAGATTTAATAACAAAAACACGCTTTTTAACCTTCCCATTCATATTCAAACCTCTTTATTCTATTTATGACTCTTTGGGCTGGAATTAAATCATATTGAATCGAGTAGGGTAGAATAGAATATGAATGGAATAGCATATGAATGGAATGGAATTGAGTGGAGTGGAATGAAAGAATAAATAGAATAGAATATGGAAAGAATAGAGTAGATAGAATATGGAAAGAATAGAATAGAATAAAATGGTACATTCATACATAACTGCTTTGAAACTCATTAAATTGAGTACTCAATGCATTTTGACATGAAAATTTTGTCCTGGTACTCATTGTTTGTTTGATACTCAATGCACAAGGTAGAAATTGTTGCTGTCAGCTGCCTTGTGACTCACTACAATATTCCTTATGGGAAATAATTGTTTGGTACTCATTGTTTTTGATACTCATCACTTCTCCTGGAACCAATTAATAAGGAGAACTGAGGTACCCCTGTACTTTATTTGGCCAAGTGTGATTAGACACCACAAGGAATTTGTCTTGGGTGCAGAAGCTCTCAGGGTACAGCAGAGCTCTCAGTAGACATCATGGGATGAAGATGGCATCCCAAACCACCTTGCAAGGCTGAGCATCTCCATAGCTTAGCTGCCAACTTGATAGGCCTTCTGCTCAGCCAGAGTCCATTCGGTGGCGTGACAGGAATATCCAAAGAGCGAGTCACCGATTAGCACTGGTGCTGTCAGACCCATTTACATCTTTAGTGAATTTGACAGAAGTTTTTGTGAAGCCGGCTTCCCGTGCCACATCCTCCTTCTATCTTCCAGCTGCCTTCTTCTTTTTTTTTTTTTTTCCTTT
>BHFT01009919.1:71272-144490 GCA_004320025.1 Laticauda laticaudata
TTTTTTTTTTTTTTTTCCTTTGGCAGCACAATGTCCACTTGTTTGGATAATTACTCAAAGCGGATGACATCTTTGTCAGAAGCAATGAAACCGAGAGAGAAAGAGAGAGAGAGAATGTGAGAGAGACAGAGACATATATGTACAGACACAGACACACACACACACAGAATGAGAGAATGAGAGAATGAGAGAGAGAGAGGCACAGAGAGAGAGAGAGAAAGAGAGAGAGAGAATGTGTGAGAGAGAATGTGAGAGAGACAGAGAGAGAGGAAAAGAGAATGAGACACACACACACACACACACACACACACACAGAATGTGAGAGAGAGAATGTGAGAGAGACAGAGACATATACGTGCAGAGAGAGAGAGAATGAGAGAGAGACACATACACACACACACACACACACACACACAGAATGTGAGACAGAGACATATATGTACAAAGACAGGGAGAGAAAAATAAACAAACAGACAGAGAGAATGACACACACACACACACACACACACTCACTGAGAGAGAAGGGGGGAAGGTAACTCAGCTGAAGTTTTTCTAGAAACCCTTGTACTGGTCAAATTCTGCAGATAATGAAAAGTGAGTAATTGGACAGGTGGGTAGAAATTTTATTTGACCAATCTATTAATAATAATTATATATATATGATTAATTATATATGATTATTATTAATCAATTTGGGGAGGGGGGAAATCCCAGCAATGCATCTCTAGCATTGACTTCTGAAGAGTTTGGGATGTCACCTGTTGTCTAATCGGATGCTCTTTGAGCAGTCATTAAATGAATTGTTGCAAGATGAGGACTACCTCAAGTGGAAATGCTTCCTCCTATCATCACCTAATTAACAGATTCATTCTAACATTCCCTGAGATTAAATCATGATTTACTCCATTCCTTTTGGTCTGCATGAACAATTCAGAGTGTAATATTTTGACTTTCCCTTGTGGACTTGAGTGATGGCCTGGCTAGAAGATTTTTTTTCTCTCTCTCTCTTAATAGCTATCTCTGCTGTTTCCTCCCCTCTACAATATTTGCATTATTAAGTAAACTCAACTGAGCAGCAAACATATGGTAGGAATCATAGCAAACAGACTAAGGGGATGCATAAATAGCATCTGATCATCAAATGAGAAGCAGCCGGAGCAGAGATTGTGATCCAAAGTTAAAAGGAAAAAAGGTGTGTGTGTGGGGGGGAGATGGAGGAAGACTAATGTTCTTCTCTGGGTTGTAAGGAAGCATCCCAAAAAGAAGACTGAGAACTATAATCCAGAAATAAGGATTGGACATGTACCAACAGCAGAATTTCTCAATCTTGAGAGCTTTTAGAATGGTGTGGATTTCAACTTCCAGAATTCCCCAGGCAGAGAGAGACGTAAGTTAGTAAGTAAGTAAATAAGTAAGTTACAGTGGAAGAAAGAAAAAAGAAAACCAGTATGGGTGGAGACAGAGGAAGGAAGGAAGGAAGGAAGGAAGGAAGGAAGGAAGGAAGGAAGGAAGGAAGGAAGGAAGGAAACCTGTGAAAGTTCAATCAAGTGTCGTCCCAGCGTGCCTACTGTCCCTGTCCTACTGTTCCTACTTATTCAAACTCATTTATTATGTATATAGTTATACCAATTTATGTTTATATGTTATGTGAATACTTATACTTGTTTT
This sequence comes from Laticauda laticaudata, assembly GCA_004320025.1. Classification (NCBI taxonomy): domain Eukaryota; kingdom Metazoa; phylum Chordata; class Lepidosauria; order Squamata; family Elapidae; genus Laticauda; species Laticauda laticaudata. Next base: position 72,941 of record BHFT01009919.1, read on the forward strand.
CTCGTACATGCTACACAAACTAAACTAAATAAATAAAATAAATAAATAAAACACCTCTTCATCCACCCTCTTTATAGCCATGAGAAGGTCAAATCTCAGCCAGACACGGGGCCTGAAGAAGTCTTTTTCTGAAAGTCAGCTATAAGAGTTTTCCTTCCAATGGTTAGCCAATAGACTAAACTGACCACTGATCCCCATCAAAAGAGGTGGCTAAAATGAAAGTGGGTGGGCAGGCAGTTACTTTCGATCCCATGGTGAATAAGGAAGAGCTCATCCCACTGATCATTTCAAAATCCCAGAAACAGGGAACACCTCCCTCCATGTTGCACCATCACCGTTCGTGATTCTCGGTTCAACCTCTGTCCAAATCTGTCCCCCTTCCCCTCCTTGCCACTAGATGGGACCTCTGCTGGCCCTTTAAGTCTCCATCTTCAGTGCCGCAACAGTAGACCTATTTATATTTAGTACCACTGCAGCAGCACAGCAAGCAGCAGCTGCACCTGACGGAGCTGTTAAACCTCAAACAAAACATGTTTTCTAATAAGCCAGCATTTAATTAGCCACCTGTACAATAAAGCCCTTTATTAAATGGATGCTAGCAGAACCGAGAGACAAAGGGTGAGAGGTCTCATGGGGCTGGGAAGGAGAACTACCACTTTGCACCCCCTTCTTGGCAGAAATTTTTAACTCGCTGTATTTGGGGAAGGGCTGAAAGCTGCCCATTCAGGCTACCTTCTCAGAGCGAGTACATTTCTTCTCCACAGAGAGACTTACCCATTGCGTATGTTCGACTGCTTCCGATTCACCTGGGGCAGATTCTTCTCTTCGTACCATCAGACATACTTTTTTTTTATGGGGAGCAATTAAACATCTGCCATATTTTCAGCACACTATGGAGAGTGCAGGAATCTGGTTTTCGGTGTCACCAGTACACAAAGAAAGAGGGAGAGGGTAGAAATCGAGACGTTTGAAAGGTTTGCTAGAACTTTTGAGTTGTGGTAGCAAGAAAAGAGCAGGTTTCAATGGATTTGGGTTTATCAAGGGTGACCTTTAGTTGTCCAGGAGTTTCAGACACCACTATCTTTATCAGCAGATTGACTGTCAAGCACTCTAAGTGAAGGACGATGGGTTGTGAAATCTGGGGGACATTTGATGGAGCATCTACAAGAGACATTGAAGTTCCAAATTATACCCTAAGACTGTTCTGACCCAAACAGGTTCCCAAAGAGCAAACACAGACAAAGGCAGCAGCCCCCACCTTTTAAGGTTTAATAACGAATGCTATTCCTTCACAGATAAAAGGCTGCTTTCCACTAATTAGCTCCGACAAGAAAGAGCCTTGCCAAGCTGTTTGTCAATGATGTCAAAAACCCAGAGATAAGAACTAATTTACAATATTTTCCAAACACATACTAAGAGGTCCACCAGTTGAGCTTCAGAGCTTCTTTGCTGTCTGCAAAGAACGCTTTTCCAAGCCTGGTTTTTATTCTCTTGAGGGAGGGGCCATTACCTTGCAGCCTTACTCCCGAGTCACCTGTGCTGCTGTAATTGTTCTTTCCTCCAAGTAATCCTTCATGCACGTACACTTGGCACAGGCTCCTCAGGAACCTCTTTGTCACTGGTGCCAGCCCCCACAATCTCTGAAGACAGCAGTCCACTCCCTCATGGTCCTGGCCTCTCATCAGTCCTCGCTCTCCTCAGCCATCTGCACCTGCTGCCGGCTAACCGCAACAAAGACAGGGGTGCCCAGCTTTAAGACTTCAACTCCCATGCATGACCGTCAAGCATGCTAAGTGAAGTTTGCAAAATCTGGGGGACACTTGATGGAACATCTACAAGATACATTGATGTTCCAAATTATATCCTAAAGCAGGTATGCCCAACTTTAAGACTTCAACTCCCAGAATTTCCAAATTTATGGACTTCAACTCCCAGAATTCTCAGCCAGCATGATGAGTTGGGGAATTCTGAGGGTTGAAGTCCACAGGTCTTAAAGTTGCTAAAGTTAGACACCCCTCCCCAAAGCTGTGGCGTTCAAAATGGAATGGCTGAATTTTGAACAACCCGAAGTTAGTCAATGTGTCACCTCCTTAGATGAAAAATTTTGATCTCTAGGAGCCCATGAGCAAAACCAAAAGAACTGGGGGTTCCCCCCCGCAAGTAAAGAAACATTATTGAGATCGGCAAAACTAGATGTTGATTTTGAGTCCTATGTTGTATAATCGAATGTGCCTTTGGGGTCTTGTGAATCTGTAGATTAGCCAATGAGTTTCTGGTCTTGCTGGAGGAATACAAAAACTAGTCACATTTCTTAAGCATGCTAGGCTGAAATTCTCCAGCATCTCTAAAAGAAACATATTCCCATGAGGTCAGCAGCAAAGAAACCACCGATAAGGTGACCCAGAAAAAAAAAGAGAAGCGTGAGGAATTTCATCCTGGATGTTATTATCTGATAAGCTTTCTGGAGTCTTTTCTACACCACATTTATGATGAAACAGCTTTGTATGATGGTTCCTTGGAGGAGAGTTTTATATATATTAGGCTCTCCTATTTAGCATACCAAAAGGTTTCTACACAGAATGGAAGGAGACAGAAAGAAGTAATAATTGGGTGGATTTTCATGTTATGAAATTGGTTGACACTCTTCTGGAACTCTTTCAAAGAAGCAGTTTGAAAGTCTTTTCCAGGAAAATGAGTCTCTTACTGGGGAGGGCAATGATAGCATCTCAGCACCCTACTGTGACTTTTTGGGGATACCTAATAGCTGTGTCAGGAGATTCAGGCAGTTCAAATGAGTAGAAAGATTTATTGCAAGCTTAAGCTCTCTACAAGAATCTGAACTACTAGCGGTCAAGGGAAATTAGCAGGAGTTAAGAATAGAAAGGAATTCAAGGTGGGCTGGACTCAGATCTCTTGTGGGTGTGGATTTGGTGATGGATTTGTGATTTGGTGATGGATTTGACCTCCTCCCTTGGGCTCAGCCTGGTCATCCCCTACAAGTGGCTGTCGAACAGGTGAGAATGGACAGAAAAAGTGTTTGATCAGATCCAGCAGAGCACATTTGTGTCTTGACAGGAGAAGTCTGAAGATTTACCTCGATCATCTCAGATCAATTCAAAAAGATCTCTCATGAAACCTATTCATCTCCTACATTAACCTACCTCTTCTAAGCATCTGCCGGGTCCAATAAAACAAAATATTTGAAACTCAGAGTTGAACTGTTGGAGTCCATGATGCCCTCTGAACTTGGTTGCTTTCTGCCAGATGTTTCATGACCCAACTAGGTAACATCATCAACACTAGAAGGGAATGGTTTTGATGTATGTTTATATACAGGGTAGTTTGTCCTGTCAGTGTTACTATGAAGGGTTCTTGGTGGTTCAAGACCCCGCATACATAAACAGAGAGCAAACCCCACTCCCGCAGTCCTCCTCCTTCTCTTCCTTCTCCTGTTCCTCTTCCTCCTCCTTCTCCCTGCAAACCCCACTCCCTTCTAACACTCAGGATGTTACTTAGTTGGGTCATGAAACATCTGCAAGAAAACAGCCAAGCTCAGAGAGCACCAAGGAGCTCACATCTGCCAGGACATCGATCACACAAAATTTGCAATGCAGACTAGCAGTACTTTTATCTCCTTGCTGGATTCCATACTGTTTAAACATGCGAGTTTCTTTGAATCATACTAACAACCCAAATTAATCTTTGAAAGAAGATGCTCTGTTTTCTTATAAGCATGATGGAGCGTGTGTGTGTGCATTTGTTTAACATTTGCCTTTGTGTTCCATTGAATCATGTTAATAAACATAACATAACGGAGCGTTTAATCACGCAGGCTGCATAACATCGCTCCTGGTCCCACACTACGATGACAAGTTGTGATAACATTGTGTTTTCGATCAATTCCAATTAAATCACGGATTCCTTTATGCTCTGGCTTTCCTTATTAAGATTTCTATCTGAACTAGGGGGAAAAAAAGAGACTTGAAACAAAACATAAAAATACAGTACCTGGGAAACTTACATTCCTTCAGCAAATTTCTTTCTATAATATAATATATTGCCTGCTTCCATAAATATGCTTTCTGTAATATGGTTTAGAGGGTAAAAAGATGCATTAAAAATGGAATATAAAAATCAGGCATCTTCATCAGCAAAACCAAGGAGCTGAATACAATTTGCCTTAAACTTTAAGATGGCATTTGGGAGTTAACAGCGTGGAATAGGTAAATTGGTTTCATTTTCAATAAAAGATGTATTCAGAAATTTCATCCCCCACCCCTGAAAAAAAAACCAATATTTGTGATTTAATTATGGGGACAAAAGAGTGTAACAAATGACGAAAAAGCTCTATGGATTAAAAACAAGCAGGGACTATTTCATGATTGCATGGATGGGTGGGTCAATTCACACCTGGAGAGAAGTAAATTATTTAATCTACAGAGTACAGCTGATGATAGGCATAGGCATGGCATGATATCAAGATGCTTATACACCATCATGGCATATAGTAGGTTTTGAGGAGTTAAATTAGCTTTTCATACCTTCCCTTTAAGATATTTCTCCATCCCTTATCATCTTACTAGTCCTGCTGGCAGAGTGCATTCATGAACACCAATTAGCAGTCAGAAGACACAGAATGTTCCTTAATTTCACAATATGTGGACAGGCTCAACCGTAATTTCAAGTGGGAAACTGTGAGCATCTTAGATCAAGCTAACTCCAAAAACACCAGAGAATTCCTGGAATCCTAGCACTTAGACAAATCTGCCATTGACAGACACATAGAAATAAACAACATATACACACCACACAAAAAGCCAAAAGGGAAACAAAAAGACCAAAATAATAAATCCTCACCAGCAATCAATACTTAGATAATCAGAGGTTAACACCAAGATTAACTCTAAACCAACCTTCAAGAAGTAAGCAATACTCCAATCAAGGAACTCCCAATGCAGACAAGCTAGCAGTCAACAGCAGCCTAACCAATGAACCACCAAGACCAGTCCCACCAACATTAAAAGGGCAAACCAATAATATATAAAAATAAGAGCAAACATCACTCCCTTCTAGTACTGAAGATGTTACTTAGCTGGGTAATGAAACATCTTCAAGAAATCCATCAAGCTCAGAGAGCACCAAAGACCCCACAGTTCTCCTCCTCCTCCTCCTCCAATTTCACTCCCTCCTAGTACTGATGATGTTGCCTAGTTGAGTAATGAAACATCTGCAAAAAAACCCATCAAGCTCAGAGAGCACCAAAGACTCCACAGTTCTCCTCCTCCCCCTCTTCCTCCTGTTCCCCTCCCCCTCCTCCTTTTGACAAATCCCACTTTCTTCTAGCACTGATGATGTTACCGAGTTGGTTAATGAAACGTCTGCAAGAAATCAACCAAGCTCAGACCAAGAAACTGACAGTCCTCCTTCTCCTCTTCCTCCTCCAACTTCACTCCCTTCTAGTACTGATGATGTTCCCTAGTTGGGTCATGAAACACCTGCAAGGAAACTACCAAGCTCATAGAGGACTAAGACCCCCACAGCCTCTGGAAGGCTTGGGGTAGATCAGTCTACTGAAACTCAATTCAAACATCTTGGAAAATTGGCCTTAGATGAAATTTTATTTTTATTTTATTTTATTTATTTATTTGTCAAAAGCTTACAATGTAACAGAAACAAGAATAAACATATGTTTAAATACAAGAAATAGGAACTAATAATTGGGGGCAATAGGACAGGGATGGTAGGCACTATTGTGAGTTTATGCACGCCCCTTACAGACCTCTTGGGAATAGGGTGAAGTCAATAGAGATTAGTTTGAGGGTAAAGGAATGGGGGTTTGAGCAAGTGACAACAGAATCAGGTAGTGAGTTCCAGACATTGACCATTCTGTTGCTGAAATCGTACAATTGTAATTGAGTTTGGAGTGGTTTACATTGTGTGCTTTTGTGTTGTTGTTAAAGCTGAAATATTCATTAATGGGTAAGACGTTGTAACATATGATTTTATGTACTATGCTTAAGTCTAATCTTAGTCGGCATAGTTCAAGATTGTCTAAGCCTAGAATCTCAAGTCTGGTGCTGTAGGGTATTTTGTTGTGAACAGAGGAATGTAGTACTCTTCTGGTAAAATACTTCTGGACTTGCTCAATCGTATTTATGTCTGATATGCAGTGTGGATTCCAGACAGCAGAGCTGAATTCAAGTATTGGTCTTGCAAAGATTTTGAATGCCCTAGATTGCAAAACAGTATCACCANAGAGGAGAAGCTTTGTAAAATTAAATTTACAACTCTTAAAGCCTTTTTGGCAATACTGTTGCAGTGAGCTTTGGCACCTAGATCATTCGATATGAGAACTTCAAGGTCCTTGACAAAGTGAGGGTCATCAACAAGTTCATATCCGCCTAGATTGTATTTGGTATATAGATTTTTTTTACCAATGTGTGGGACAGAGCATTTGTTGATAGATATTTGGAGTTGCCATTTGTTAAACCATTCAGACACAAATCAAGGTCTTTTTGAAGGACGGTAGCATTGACGGTGTTGAATGGTTTAATATCATCCTGCCCAGAAATGCAGTGAGCTAGGATGAAACTAGCTTACACTAGTTAATGTCATATAAGTCTAGACTTCTTTTGTCTGTGGAGCTCCTTCCATTCCCCTCCATTCATCCAGAGCTGAAGAAGTTTCTTGGATGAGAAGTGAAACATATTCAGAGAAAAACAAGGAAGTCCGGTTGCTTCTTGAAAAAGCACCTTTTGAACTAGACTTATTTTCTTGTAAATCAGGGGCGTCAAACTTGCAACCACACATCATCACGTGACATGTCACAACTTTCTCCCCCTTTGATAAACTGGGGGTGGGGGTGGCCAGGGTGTGATGAATCCAGCCCTCAGGCTGCGAGTTTGACACCCCTGTTGTAAGTGACCAATACTGCCTTAAACAACACAAAACTATGCATTTTCTGTGTAACACAACCTACATCAAGAGTTTAATTTTTATCACTCTCAAGATTCCAATTTACTTTAAGTTATGTTTTGTTGATTAGTAGTCTTGTAGATGACTAGCTGACATCTGTGAAGTTTATTTACAGTGTCCATGTTCTGACTGAGTGTGTTTAGCAGATTTAAAATAGGAATTATAACAAGTCTTTGTTTGCTTGTTATCCAGCTCTCTGATACTTCTTTTTAGTTAAATAGTTTTAATAGTATTAATCCATAGTATTAATTTAACCTGATATATCTGTATCTTTTATTTTACTTCTTCATAGAAATACACAAATAAATAAATGGTGAAAATGTGTATGTATTAGAATAATTAACTATCTGCAAATATTACCTGCTGATGAAAGATAATGGGCATGCAATTTCATTGTCAATGAGATTTCTTTTTAGAGAAATCATATGAAACCAGATCAATAATGGGGAAAAATCTGACTGAAGCCTTGAAGGTATCAATTCAATTGATATACAATCTAAAAAATGTCAGGTACCTTTGCGGTAAGAAATCCAATTGATGGAAAATATCTTCCAGCTACACATTACATGACTAAAGAGAATTATGCTACTGAATAATGAAAATGTTGTTTTCATCCTGAAAAATTGATTAAATTTTGTTTTCTTTTTAATATTGAAGCAGACCTGAAATAACATACCCTTAGAAAGAGGATTCATGCTGCTCTTTATTATATTAGTTTTCTTTCTTCTTTTCAGTTGTGTCTGATTCTTGAAAACTACCTGGACAAGTCCTTGCAATTTTCTTAGCAATCTTTTTCAAAAGTGGTTTGCCCTTGCCTTCTTCCTAGAGCTAGGATAGAGTGACTGGCTCCCGCTGGCTTTGTATCTAAGATGGAACTAGAACTCACAGTTTCTTGGTTTGTAGCCTGATGGTCTTAAATCTTATTGTTTTCCTTCATCTTGTCTATAATATCAAGGTAAGCATTATCTAAGAAAACTTGGGCAAGAAAAAACAAATGCACAGATATAGAATAGGTGGTACCAGGTCGTAACTGCAAGAGGGATCTTGAAGTCCTAATGGACAATCACTTAAATATGAGCCAGCAGCATGATGCAGCTGCCAAAATGCCAATGCAGTCCTAGGCTGCATAAACAGAGAGATAGAACCAAGATCATGTGAAGTATTAATACCACTTAATGATTCCTTGGTAAGACCACACCTGGAATATTGCATCCAGTTTTGGTTGCCATGATGTAAAAAAGATGTTGAGACTCTATAAAGAGTGGGTCAACTCATAAAACATTTTGTATACATGTTTTATAGTTGACAATAGAAAGAAGGGGGGGGGGAGTTTCAAAGAGCAGGCAATAGTGTGGAATCAAAAGAACATTCAATTCATATTTTCTTCTGAGACTGATTAGATGACTGAAGCTTCTGCCATGAAAAAATCTAATTGGAGAGCATGATTGATGACTCTTGGCTATGGACATTTTTTGTTGGATGATACACCCAGAGGGGTGAGGGGAAAAGCAGGATCAAGGATGACAGTTAGTGCCAGACGTAGAATGGTAGCTTCAAATAAATCCTCTTTAGTTTTGGGAGTGTGGCTCGAGGCTCATGATTTAATTGGAGTAACTACCAGAACCCTTACAGAGTGCAGAATAGAGCGACAAAGATGATTAGGGGACTAGAGGCTAGAACTTATAAAGTATAATTGCAGGAATTAGGTATGTCTAGCTTAATGAAAAGAGGGATTGGGGTGACATGATAGTAGCTTTTCAATATTTGAGAAGCTGCTACAGAGAAGAGGGGGCCAGCCTTTTCTCCAAAGTACCTGAAGGCAGGACAAGAAGCAAGAGATGGAAACTAATTAAGGAGAGAACCAACCTAAAACTAAGGAGAAATTTCCTGACAGTTAGGAAAACTAATCATTGGAACTACTTGCCTTCGGAAGTTGTGGGTGCTCAAACACTGAAGATTTTTAAGGAGAGATTGGACAACCATTCATTTGAATGATATAGGGTTTCCTGCTTGAGCAGGAGGCTGGACTAGAAGATCTCCAATGTCCCTTTCAACTATAAAGTGAAGTTTAAGACAAATATCTGAAAAATGAAATGACAATACTAGGTAGTACATTCTGGCACCACAATAAAGGATCTTTCTGATAGTTTGCATCAGGATCAAACAGATGGAGTGTGTATGTAGAATGGATGTATCCAGTGGGCCAGTAACATTGTTGTACAATAGGTCCTCCCTAATGCCCCCCACACAACCCCTTCCATATAATAAAATTCCTTAGAGTTACCTTATTATGTCTTCTATTGTGCCTCTATGATTGATCTCATCAATTGGTATCATTGATGATTGTACAATTGTCTGCAGTGAAGGGTGTTGGAGGTTGGTAGTATAATGCCTGTAATCATCAGTGATCCTGCAGACATCTCCATTAATGCATGCTAAGATTGCTCCTACTTTTGACTTAAATGGAAAATGGCATGTTGTGGAGCAAAGCATTGGATTCTTTGGGTGAGCAACATTTTGCAGCTGGAAGAGATATTGGATTCATGCAGAAGCAGACTTTAAGTAATATTCTGTTTAGGATATATGTATTATGTGAAACATGCATAATTTTTGAATTATCTGAAATATATTGTTTCATAATGAATACCAGAGGGTTTGCTCATAAATTCCTTTAAAAAACAAAACAAAAAGCATTGTTAGATGTTGTAAAACTAATCTTACTTTATTCTCAGGTTTGTTAGAAAGTTTTAGAACACATTTGACTGCTTTATCTTTATGTAATTTTTTTGTATAATGTATTTTTTGTAACATAACTAACTTGTACAACATAGATTTTCAGTCTACATGGAAGAGCTATTGAGTCTCTTCTCAGCTGGTATAGCTGAAATATTAGAAGCTTTCACTTTTGTTATACATGAACTGCTTCTTTCTGGATTCATCCAATTCATAATCTTCAATGATTCAATGAACTATGCAGCTTTCTGTATCTAAGTTTACAGTTAGCTTAGGCTAACAAATCATCACTAAGATTAATCATATATTGTTCAAATAATGAGCTATGGATAATAAAAAGTAGAAGCAATTATTTCTTTTTGTAAGACCACATCAGAGGGTTTTTCTTTTTTGGAGCAAAAGTTTCACTTTAACCAATTTAACCTGATCATGCAGAAGAGAAGGGAAGGTTAAATGTGCCTGAGAAATGATACAGCTTATTCCCATAATGGCAACCTATCATTTATCATTACATCTACTGCATACCATAAAATGCAATATTATCATTATTACGAGGACTCCCATGTGTTAACTTCATAATGAATGTCTGTTTACTTCACTGTTGGGTAACATGCTATGATTTATTGGCCATTGTCTCAGCTGGATACCAACAACAGGGTGAAGTTGTTTTCAAAATGTATAACTTCAGTAGTGGTGAATGACCCTATTGTTGCAGGTTGATAAAAGTGCGATACAACTGTCTCTGAAATTTGCTGGAAAGATAAAAAAATAATACTATTCAGAGACGTGCAGATTAAAATTCAGGAGTGGCTGCCACTCTGTTTTGTGTGCGCAACAAAACAGAATATCTATTTTGAATACAAAGTTAAATGAAGAAGAATATACCTTTTAATTCTACTTTCAAAGGTTTGGCACATGCTCTTTGACTAGATTTCGATAATAAAGAAAAAGTATGGATCCAAAGATATCTAAGGGAGTTAAAATGCTGTGAACCATTCTTCTTCCTTCCTCACTGTGGAGCCCTAACCTCAAAAGGAGATAGGAACTTTCTGCAAAGACATGGGATAGGTTTTAGAAGGTATGTGGAAGGATCATCAAAACTGGAGACAAAAATATCTTCTACTTTCACAGGAGATGATTTAAATTCAAACATGGATGTGGTCCATTGAAGACCTGGCATTCCGGATTTCAAGTTTGAAGAAATTATACGTTGCTCTCCTCTGAATTCTAGAGCTCAGTCATTGCTTCTTTTTTTTTAAAAAAAAAAACCAAAGTATAGTTGTGTACAATATTTCACAGAAAGCACATTTTTTCAAAGTTAGAACCATTGCTTTATAAACATGAAATTGAAAAAAAAATTAATTATTTGCAAATGAAGAAGCATGGGATGTCCAAAGTCATTTATGCAAACCTGAGCAGGATAAATCAGAGCTGTGTTATAGGACCCATCAACAATGGCTCCAAGCTCCAGATGGTAGATTCAGCTTATTGACTAAACCTGCTCTAGCTGTCTGGTCATGAGTTGTCAGAAACAACATTATGCCAATTATATCACCTCAAAAACGTATTAAAAACACTATTAATCACAAATATTTTGAAATGTGCATATAGTCATAATTTCAAAACAAGGCAATATCTTTGTCAATAGTATTATACATCCATAAATATCTTCCAATCCAGAATGAGAAGAGCAGAATTTTTAATGGCCTGCTGATTATGTGAATGGAAACAGTAAGAGACAGTTGGTGCAGAAAATTAATGAAGTAGAGTTTCATGGCTCCAACCTACCTTATGTTACTAGTAAAATGAATTTGGGCATCTCATAGTCAGTCCTTAGGAGTTTTTATGCATTTCACCAAATGTACAACCAAGCACATGTTAGTTAACATACTGTTTTTTCCCCACATTTATAATATCGAGTTTCATTACAAGTGGCATTGCTTTAAAAACAAATATTGAGTAATTTTACAAGTTCCTATATTTCAGAACATTCATCTGTGCATTCTATTTGTGTGTGTGTGTGTGTGCAACTGAATCATTGTTGACTCCTGTCAACTGACTAGACCCTGAAGTTTCCTTGGCAAGATTTTGGATGTGCATTGCTATTGCCTCCTTCCTGGGACTGAGAAAAAAGGACTGGCCCAACTGGCAGTCAGCTGGCTTTGTTTCTAAGTGAGACTGGAACTCAGCTTTATTTATTTATTTGTCAAACATGTACAAGATAACAAGTATAGTTATTAACATAAACTTGAAGAAAGGAAGTAAATACAGATAAATGGGGACAGTAAGACAGAGGCAGTAGGCATGCTGATGAGCTTATGCATGCCCTCTCTTCCTGAACTAGCAGAACAATAATTTTTAACCATACAGATAATCCTTGATTTACAACCAGTCACAGCAACTGTTCCAAGTCACAACAGGCCCTCTGAAAGGTATTTGTGACTGAAAGTTGTGTTGGCCAGTCTTTCCACAGCCAGGTGATTGTATTTTGGGTGCTCAGTAACTGGCTGGCATTTACAGCAATTTACAGGAGCCCACTGACAAACATTTTATGTAATCATGATTTATGATGTTATTGGCAGAAACCAGCATTTCCTTCTGGTTTCCAACAACAAATATCAATAGAGAACAATAATTTTCCATCATGAGTGAAGCATTGCAACTAAAGCAATCATATAGTGATGTCACAACAGAGGTCATAAAATTTGATATAGTCATATGATGACTGTCTTAACAATCGATGTGCCTTTATTTCGGGCTCAGTTAGAGGTGTACGTTGAGAGCTATCTGTGCTGTATTTTGTCTATCACAAAATGTTACTTTCTGTATAGCAATTGTGTGTTTTTTGAACACTAGTCACACCAGCTTTTTTCTGCCTCTTAAATGCCTAAAATTCTCAAGTACTAGTGATTGGCCTCAACAACTATTCTACTCCTTACACTTTTGTTCCTTCCTTTCTCTTGCTGGCCATTCCTGATTACTGAGCATTACTGAGCTCATCTCTTCTGCACAGAAATGACCTGCATTGCTGAAATCATCATACTGACAAGGTTTGTCAAGATAAACTTTTTGAGAAACTGGTTAGATTTTGTTTTGCTCACAATCTAGGGTGCTGACCCACCAGCACAGAGCAAAACAGAGCACCATTTGGACACCATTCTGAAAGATTTGTGAGTTTGAAGGTGAAGGATCTCTGAGTCAGCTAAGTGGAAGTATTTCTGCATGGGAGTAGGAGCCAAGTCAATCCTTAGCCCTGTTGTCCATTGCACAGACCAGAGTACTCCTATGTCACCCGAAATATATGTCTAATGTCAACGGGCAATTCTTGTGGATTATATGAGATGTTGGCAAGGCAGCATAAAGCAGAATGATGCTGAGCACTGGTTTTGTTTCTGCTTTGATTTAGAACTATTGCCACCACTTATAGGATCAGCTTGACAGGGATTGCTGGGTGAGCATGGGCCTTTTGAGCCAGAGAGCTATTAGCAATTGCCTCAATGTGCCAAGCAAAGATGCTGGTTTTGAAAAGAATCTTGCTGTTTGCTCCTGTTGGTTGTTATTTTTCAGTTCAGTCTGCAACTTAATTAAGCAGAACAGCTTAACTAAGTCTGAGTATAAATCCAAATGCTTAGTTAGGTGTTGATCAGAACTCCTGAAATTTAGATGATCTTGACCAAAATGCTTGAGTCATTTAAATATGCAGAACCTCAATATAGTTTTATATAGCAAACTCTTCTGGCACTATGATTATCATTAATTGATGAACAGTTCTCCTGCTTTTTAGTTTCTTCTCAATATTTCACTAAAACTACAGCTGCAACGTTTTATTTTATGTCAGAAGAGAAAAAAAATCTATTCTGTTCTGTTCCATCCCATCCCATCCCAGAGTGGAATTCTACCAATTTGGCCTGGTTCAGGCAAACACACCATGCGCATTCACCAGTGGTGGGATTCAAATGTTTTTACGATTGGTTCTGTGGCCGTGGCTTGGTGGGCATGGCAGGGGAAGGATACTGTAAAATTTCCATTCCCACCCCACCCCACTAACCTGCTTTCCAGCTCCGTTCTCCTCTGCAGGGCAACAAAAGAAGACCCAGCCAATCAGATGAGACTTGGGAGGCAGAGAAGATGGGTCGGGGCCAGTCAGAGGTGGTATTCCAAACTACACAAAATTTCCACTACCGGTTGTCCGAAGTACTCAAAATTTCCGCTACCGGTTCTCCAGAACTGGTCAGAACCTGCTGAATACCACCTCTGGCGTTCACCAAACTGGTTGTTATACCAGTTGAATCGCACCCCAGATCCCATCTCATCCCATCCCGTGGTGGCGCAGTGGTTAGAATGCAGTATACTTCTGCTAACTACCAGTTGACTGCAATTTGGCAGTTCAAATCTCACCAGGCTCAAGATTGACTCACCCTTCTATGCTTCCAAGGTGGGTAAAATGAGGACCCAGATTGTTGGGGGCAATATGCTGACTCTGTAAACTGCTTACAGAGGGTTGTAAAGCACTGTGAAGTGGCATATAAGTCTAAGTGCTACTGCTATTGCTATTCTCTTGGATCTGTATCTTGGTTGTTCTTTCTAATAAAATTGTTGTATCTGATTGTGATTATTATGACCAGAAAATGAAGTGTACAGTAAGAACAAGAAAGGTAAAAGGGGAATGTAAATGTTTGGGGTATGATGGTCATTTTTGAATTATTGGTCCTGGTAATCCTGAATCATAGCTGGCAGCAGTTGTTTTTCTTTCAATGTGTGAAAATAAAGCAATCAACATCTGTTCCAGTTTTCTTTTGTTTTTGTTTGTTTTAAGTAAATCATTAAACTGTTTCACATGATAAGATTTATTTTAGATGAAAGGAATAATTAAGAGATATTTTTAGTATCAATAATTTATCATTAAAGAAGCCCACCATAAATGAACTTAAAATAGACAATTATTAGATGGCAGCAAAGAGTTAGAGATTTCTGGATTTCTTTAGGGATGCCTAATGGGTTTTCAGATTTGTGAAGCATATGTGTATCTGTTTGTGTGTCTGTGTGTTTGTGGTTACGGCTGAATCCATATAACACATTTTTTTAAAAAAATATTTTGCCTTTGTATTACCATCATAAACATGAGATTATGTTTAAGATGTTGAGTATGTTTTTAGTTACTGTCTTCAATCAATTACAGAAATGATCTGACTTTATGATTTGGTCTGTAATAATAGGCATCTAGAAGAGAAAATAAATATGCTCTCTCTTTGTGTGTATGTGTGTTCTTTTGTTTACATGATTATCCATTAGCGAGATGTTACCTGATTCTCATTGATATCTGCCAATACATAGTGTAGACATGAATTGTCAAACCATTTAGGGCTTACCAAATATGAGGGCATTAGGTTTTATCCATCCATCTAAAAACAATTAGAAATTCCACTTATTTTCAATAATATTTGACAGATTTTCTTCACCCAACTATATAGTGGTGATTTCTTGACATTTTGATGTCACTTTCATCAGTCCACAGCAAACTGAAATGACGGGTTTGGGCTCATGAATAGCACTGTTTCTCAAAAACTGACTTTTAAAAAAAAATAATATTCAAAAACTGTAAGTCATTGGATAAGGTTATATTTATGGTACAATCAAGAATAATTAAGTTTTTCATTATTTCATACCTTCTATGAAAGCCACAAAAAAGAAATTTGTCACCTTATCTACACCATACAGGTAGTTTTCATGCTATATAATTCGACCTATTATCAGTATCTTCCAATGAGCATTGGTTGGTCTTTATATCTCTGATTTGTCAAAATCACTTCTATTTTTAATAGCAAATAAGGCCATCCAAAATATTTTAAGGATGACTATTTTTCTTATTTTGTCTTGATTACAGAAATCCATTCATTTTAGTTTTTTTAGAGTTATCCAGTTTGTTAGACTTCTCTTTAAAGATAAGACCAAGAAAACAGATATTCAGATATAGTATGCCATGAAAACTCCTTATTCTCCTGAATGAACAAATGGAAGTTAATGTTTATCTGAAATCTCATAAATATTTATAATAAGAATCATTTGAATACACAATTTTACAAGAATATATAATATAATTTATAAATTATAACATTTATATGTAACTTAATATCTATATAAATAATTTTTGTGTATATTTTGCATAGGTAACACTGAATTATCAAACTTTAACCACAGAATTGAAATCGAACTGCATAATTACTAGTTAATTTAAATGATGATTCTAATATTAACTTAATGTAGGATACAGATTTATACTTCATAAAACAACTTTCATTGTCTCTTCCTTATCTCCTTTATATCCCACCTGTCCAAAGTAATGTCATAGATCAACATGCTGAGAATGCCAGAAATCTCTAACACATTTTTAAAATATTGTTATTCTAATGTTCAAATGCAAAGTTTCCAGATCCAAATGCTGGTGGTGTTTCATAAATCTGTTAATAGTATATTGTAAATATTTTCAAATATACATACTGAATTACACTATTATCAAGTTGTAGTGGTACTTTAAGTATTCCATCTGAACATTGTCCAATATAGATTGGCCCCTGTCTAAAGATCTGACAATATTTTTCAGTCGGCCCCTGAAATTAAGGAACCCTATTCATAATTTAAATTATTAACAAAATAGTAGGTTTAGGAGGCTTATATTTAGGTTAATAACCCAAAGGCCATAAAGTGTCCAATCTATTTTATATCCTACTTCTATACAATCATTTTACTTCTGAGGGATTCTTGGTCCATTCAGATGATGTTATCTAGTTTGCGTAATGAAATATCTGCAAGAAAACAACCAAGCTCAGAGAACATCAGAGGACCACTTATTTCAACTCTGTGCTACAAATATTCTCCTTTATTAGTCATTTCACTTCTATTTTTGTAACACTTTGTTTTACAACCTCCTACCTTTTTGAATTATATTAAGGTATAGCCCAAACGTCTAACATAATTAGCTTAGTTAACATTAAGTAACATTTTTCTTTCTACTATGATGTTCAGCTGGCAATATCTGGACTTTTTCCAGATGTTCTCACATTCATTCAGTCCTGAAAACCCAGATCAGACATTTAAGCTGAAGAAAAAGTGAGAACACACACACACCTATACAATCTATTTTGCCAGCTGATGCAGAAGCATCAAAATCAACACATACTTGCGGTCTTCAAAACATAAATCTTGGGTATTCCTCTGTGGAAAAAAAATATTAGTTACACACAGAGAGAAAAGTCCACAAGTGATTAGCAACTGAGTTTGATGAGAAATTTCCTGCACCACTAATTTGATCCCCTTTTCTGTATCTATAATGAGCAGAATATGGCTTGTTGCTTTTGCTTAATTCCTAGTGTCATTCTCATACATATATTCAAAAAAAAATGTAAAAATGTGACTGTATTATAAAAGCTTTTTGTTTGTTTTTGTCTTTCTGTATCTTCAGGCTGTTTCATGTAAACATTCCGCTTAGGTAGCCTCGCAAACAAGAGGCCACCATAATATCTTCAGTAGTTTTGTTTTGAAAAAGACAGACTTTTGGAGCGAGCACAAAATATTAGTATATCAAACAGAATAAAAAACAAGGTAGTTTAACTTGTTGGTTTGTTTGCTAAGTAAATATACTGTAGCTAAAAGTATTCCATTTTTATCTGCCTCCTGCAGTAATGGCTCTGTAACTTTAGGGCATAGACTTCAATAATTGATCAGGGTTTGTACAGCTCTGGCTAGAAGCAAAAATAAGAGGGTTACTTTGAACAAACTGCTACACTGTTGTAGCACTAGGCACCAAAACAAGATTCTGGAAATATAGATATATCTTTAAAAAAAAAGGAAAGGGAAAGATGGATAAGGTGGAGTGGTAAATATTGCTCCAGGCTAGAAAGTAATGAGAATTTTTCCATAGAGAGTTTTGACCTGCTATTCAAAATTGTTTCTTGTCTTAATAAATCCTAAATGTGTAATTTACTTGCAAAGGAGAAAGAACAAAGGAACCAAAATTCTTTTGATAACAGCACTTGTTAAGGTTGATAACTTGAGTTTCAAATGTGTGAAGAAAAACATGTGATAGTTTGTTTAAAGATGACAACCTATGTGTTCAGATACTTTCATCTTATGGTGTTTTACAAAGCTTTGCTGTTCAAATGGTACACATACACACTAGAAAGCAAGAGAATATAAAGTATTGCTTCCGATCATGTTTCACCGATCCCTTCAGATCCATTTGCAATGATACAAAACTGTTAATTGTTGTTGAAAGACTGAAGAGAATATAGAATTTTTTCCCATCTTCTTGCTCCTCCAAAGTGTGACATATGGGGAAATTTATACAGGCATCTGATGGATAGTATTTAAAACATACATGTATGAATACTTTTTGTTCTGCTGTCGGGCAAGGCATAGGTTTTAAGGTGTTCTCCTTTTATAACCACCCCAAAATATTTACTGGAAATTATTATCGTTGCAGGTATGTAACCATTTTAACAAACAAACAAACAAAAAAAGAACAAATTTTTTTTTTGAATTACCATCAGTTTAGAAAAATATGATAAATGCTCAATAAAAACAGAAATGTCATCATTATCATTCCCCGTTGTACTTAGTGTAGGTGTTCCAAGAGTTTCAAAACAGTGGGAGATTTTACATAACATATGTGCTGTCATACCTAGTCAAAAAAGAATATAGAAATTTTATATTTAAATCTAATTACTTAGAAAGTATGTATTTTTTTTTCAAAAACAAACTCAGATTTCAGTGGTGGCAAAATACGATCAGGAAGGAATTTATTTCCCCAAGATGTCAGAATTTATTGTCCTCTTGAAATGTACAGGGCACATCTGATTAAGAACATAATTAGTCTCCAGGGAGAGCATGCAACTAATACCCTCATCCTGTATTCTTTGGCCTCAAACTGATATTCAGTGGCATTCAGTCACTGAAATTGGCTTCTCCTTAGTTATTATAGCTAATAATCTTTAATAAGCAACAGACTTCCTCTCTCCCTCTCTCCTTAGCCTCAACCTTCCTTCCTTCCTTCCTTCCTTCCTTCCTCCCTCCCTTTTCTTTCTTTCTTTCTTCTTCCTTTCTCCCTCCCTCCCTTCTTTCTTTCCTCCCTCCCTCTGAAACAATTGTATCCTGAGATGTATGTTGTGCTCAGATCTAACTTATCTGGCTTGATTGTATTATCATTTAAGTTCTGTATTATTCAGACTATTTACCTCTAGCTCTATTTTTATGATAGGCCTCAGTGTTACATTACTTTACATCAAGTAATAAATTTGAACCTCTGTTTAAAATGTATTCTTTATCTGTGATGTTTTCAATTCATTCTATGGACCTGCACTTTCCTGAAGAGTTAACATAAGTTAAAATAACATTAAGCCAATCATAATAATATATAATTAGTATTAGTATTAGAAAGTTGATAAAAGTTAGATGAAGGCAGGTTAATAAACTTGTATGCCTCTAAGTGAAGTAAAATCTCATCTGAACCAAACATTGCTCCTAGTGACTCATGGTTATGTCCATGTATTTAGACAACAATAATATTAAAGAAATAATGATAAAGGGATGGGGTTTACCATTAAATTATTTTACAAATTTTTGACTTAGAAAAAAAAGGTAAAATTACAATAGAAATAGATTTTTAACATACAGTTTTAAAATGATGAGGAAAGGTTATATCACTTAATAAATCAACTGTTAAATTCCTAACTTATTGTTCTGAGATTTCTCCAATATATTTCTTTGTATCATGAGGTAAAGACTTGAATCAATATTTTTTTTGCCCTATTGAAAACAAAATAATCTTTGACCTTCCTCATTTAGAGAGGGGGAGAAAGAAAGAGTGAGATGCAACAACAGATTGATATTCTCTACTCTATGCATTCCTGTATTCCTAATCATATGGATAAGGAAAATGTAAGCTATAAATTAATTAAATATCTAGCAAGTTCCAAGAAGACTGGAAATGAGATCTAATGGATCAGGTGTTTGAAAGTCAAAAGATACAACTGGTTACTAGGACATGGGATTCAATCAGTCAACTAAATCACAGGTTTAAAAGGGACAATGGAACTGTAATCAAATGCCACACAAGACAAAGGGAAGTGTTAGGGTCTGTTGTTGGCAGTGTTTTATACACTATATGTGGGTGAGAACAAGTTATTATCAGTGTTTCCCAACCTTGGTAATTTTCAGATATGTGGACTTCAGCTCCCAGCATTTTTATTCACTAGATATGTTGGCTCTGGACTTTGGGGACTTGAAGTCCACATACCTGGGAATGACCAATGTTGGGAAATACTGAATTATTGGCTGCCAAGAATATAGGCATCCTTTCTGATCATGATATAATTGTTAGAGTGGGACAAAAAGATCAAACTCACCACTCCTTTAGCCTCCGAGCTATCTTGTTCATACCTGGGAGTAATTTTTACCTGACCATTGGTTATTTAGTCAAAAAGAAGAAATGACAGTGTTCACCACCTTATTAGTTCTTTGATACAACATTACAGAAAACACACCAGGAGATAGCAATAGAAAATCACTTTTGTATTGCAAAGAAAACTATATATGTTTGTATATATGTTTATTTGTATGATATACATGTAGTGCATGTATGTAGTAGGAGATAATTTCAACTCAAAAGTAGTTTGATTTTACTACTTTACATTAAAACAAAGCATTTATAACAAACATAAGCTTATCAAAGCACACTTTTTAGAACCATAAATAACACTGTAGCTTCTCTGTATTAATGTAATAAAAATATATAGAATGAATGAATATTCATGAATATTCATGAATATTTATATATACACATACATACACACATACACAGTATATAGTTATGTGTGTGCATATGATATGACCAAGTAAAGCAAGAAAATAAAACATTCTGAAATATATTCTTGGATTTGTCTAAATGATACTTGCGTCAACATCACAGAAATTAACGTAAGCAGTTGTGACCAAATCCAAAAGGGTAGCTTTGGTGAGTCTGTCTAACAAAACCTAACTAAGACCAAATCTCTTCAAGAAGCAAGATAAAAATCCTCATTGTTTATCTTTTTTTTTTCTCAAGTATTAGTATTGTTTCAGGCTCATTATTACTTCATTTGCACTGCAAAATATTCTGAAACATAATGGAGCTGAGAAGTGTGATTAAAGTGCTCTTCCCTCTAGGATTCAAATCATTCTTAATTCAGAAAATATGAACTGGCTTCCAAACAACATGTACCAAGTTGAGTGGCATATGGGAATTTGTTGTTTTCAAATACTTTTCAAAGAACTTGAAATAACAGGCAAGCATGTGCTCCTGAGGAAAAAAGTTTGTCCTGGCCTAAGAAGTACAGTACTTATTCATGGGTTCAACAGCCAAATATTGAACTTTTCCCATCGAAAGGATGTTTGATACTGGAGTCAGAATATTGACATTTACCAAAAAAGAAAAAAAAAGAAAGTGGGGGAGATAAAGCCCTTCCAAAACAAAATAAAAACCTTCTCAAGTGTTGTTTTGAAGTGAAGCCACTTCAGTGGCATTTAGCAAAAAACCTGCTCAGATGGCAGGGAAGTTGCTCCAGCGGAATGTGGAGAAACGCCAACTGTACGGTATTAAACCCACATTCCTATTGAGAATTTGTATTGACAATATACAGTTTGATTAATATCTGTGGAGTGCAAGAAACAAGATACTCGAAAATGTTAACATTCCGAAGGAACAACGGCTTTCTTGAGCTCCTGTTCCGGAATATTTGCAAGGATTGAGCATTCCTCCTTGGTTTTATAATTCATACAATCACACCCATTTCGAGGGCTGCTATTCCTAGCTTGACTTACAACCACAACTGAGCCCCAAAATACTGCTGAAACAGTTCTACAAAGGAATTATTGAGTCTGTCATGTGCATCTCTATATCTCTCTGGTTTGGTTCTGCAACCCAACAAGACAGACATAAACTTCAATAGAAAATTAGAACAACAGAAAAAACAATTACTACCAATCTGCCTTCAATCGAGTATGTACACCTGTATGCTGCATGATTCAAAAAGAGGACTGTGAAAATATTTACAGACCCCTCACATCCCAGACATAAACTATTTCAACTCCTTCCCTCAAAACGACACTATGGAGCACAGCACACTAGAACAACTGGACACAAGGACAGTTTTTATCCCGAACGCCATCACTCTGCTAAACAAATAATTCCCTCAACACTGTTCAACTATTTACAAAGTCTGCACTACTACTACTATTAATCTTCATCACCCCTTATCTCCTCCCACTTGTGACTGTATGACTGTAATTTTGTTGCTTGTATCCTTACAATTTATATTGACTATTTTCTAGTATGATTTGATTGCTTATTGTACCCCATGACTATTATTACGTGTTGTACTTTATGATTATTGACTCTTGATGAATGTCCTTTCTTTTAGGTACACTGAGAACATTTGCACCGAGACAAATTCCTTCCAATCACACTTGGCCAATAAAGAATTCTTTTTTATTAAGCAAGACAATTGAGTTTTGCCCATTTTATGACCTTGATTGCCACCATTGTTAAATGAATCTAGTTGTTCAGTTAGTAACATGGTTGTTAAGAGAATCTGGTTTCTCCATTGACTTTGCTTGTCAAAAGATCTCAAAAGGTTGATTACATGACCTCGGGACGCTGCAACTGTCATAGATATATGTCAGTTGTCAAGTGTACGAATTTTGATCATGTGACCATAGGGAACACTGCAACAGTCATAAGTGTGAAAAACAGTCATAAGACACTTTTTGTGTGTGCCATAACTTTGAACAGTCACTAAACGAATGATTGCAAATCAACGATTACCTGTAGTGTTTCCCCTTTCCAGATACCAATGCCTATTCTTCAATTCATGAAGTTCAACCATATAACTTTATCATTAAAAAAAAATCAGTTGTGGATACTCTAAGTCAGAATTGGATATCTTTTCTATTTTCTTCCTTCCTCAATTTCATTTTGTATGTACTTAAATATACCGCTGCTATTTTCAGAAATGAGATTGTTTCTGATTCCAATAATCCACTTGTCAATTATTTATTTTCCAGTTTTGCCAACTGGATCAGAAGCCGTTAAAATAAAAGCTGGGTTCTATTAATCCTTGATGTTTTTTATTTGTTATCATAGTAGCACATCTATATGATTCTAATGAAGGAAGCATGCAGGATTTAATTGTTCATGGCTTGTGAAGTTAGGAATGAGCACTGAGCCTGGGTAATCCTCCATCAAGTCTTCCTTTCCTTTTTCTTCCTACTGTGCTCCAACTTTAGTGCATCAGTTCTGGTTCTTATTGATCTGCTGTTCCCCTTTAAATTGGAAAACCAAGCTTTCTATGAAGCATACCAGATTCACCTCTTTTTGGAAGCTTTCCAATTAATCCTTTATCTCTGTACTGCCAAGCTGATTGACAGGGAAGGTCTTGAATTTATAATTTTGGAGGCATGGCTACGCTAATTGGTAGCAACAAAAACAACCAAGTTTTGTGGCACCTTTTTTATGGCATTAGCTTATGTGGACCAAGTTATTATTGTCATACTCCAAGCCTCTGATGAAGATGAGTGGGAACCACAGTATAGCATTATAAAATTGCTCTGTGACTACCTTGTTTAGACTGTTATATTTTGACAGCCGAATGACATCATCTCAATTAAAAAAAACACAGTTTATGAATCTGCTTAATAGTTTCAATTAACCCACATAAAAAGAATTGTAGTAAACCCCCTTTTTAAAATCTCGTATAATCTAGGCAATCAGCACATGATATGGCTGCTTATATTTTGTATAATGTGAAGCTCTATGCTTCATGTAGAGTTCTACATTTTGTGAGGTAGGGGTCTACTGGTAGATAATGCAATTTTTATTTTAAATAATTTTAAATATTTCAATAATTTTTTCTGCACCTGTTTGGTAAAAAATAATAACAATAAAAAGCTTTCGGAAAAGAGTGGAGCCCCACCCACCCTTCCTGTCCAAATTTGGACCTCCTGAAGCATTTTTACTTTTTAAAAAATATTTACCCATCAAAATACATAGTTACCTCCTTTAAAAAGAGATTTGTATACCTGCAGCTGACATAACATAGCAAGTGGGACAGAGCCAGACAAATTAGCTCTATTTGCCATTTGGGAAAACTCATCTTCTTTTTTTCTTTAAAGACATTTTCAAATGTTGAAGCCTTGAGCCATTTCTCTGTTCTACTCTGAAACAGAACGTGCTTTCTCCATGCAACAAGATGGGGTAGAAATGATCCAAATTTGATTAGGAAAGATAGATGGCACTTACCCAGCCTGCAATTACCCATCTCCAATTTCTTTCCAGGGATTGACACATGAATGGAATTCTCTTCCTAAAGTATGAAGAGGATCCTAATCAAGGGTTACAACTTTATCTATTTTATTTTTATTTTAATCACCCTGTGTATAATAAATGTATAAACCAAATGCACCCTGAAAGTAGAAAAAAATAACATACCAAACAGCTGGGTAAGAACTTTCCTTCCTAGTATGCTAATTTCCTGCAGGGTGTTTTTATGTGCAGAACAATATAACACTTGTAATCACCATCCTGCATTTTGAAGTCCTACAGTTTAGTCCAGGAATGTCCAACTTGGCAACTTTAAGACTTGTGGACTTTAACTCCCAGAATTCTCCAGTCAGCCATTATAGGAGCTGAAGTCCACAAGTCTTAAAGTTGCCAAGATTGGACAACCAGTTTAGCCCCTCCTGGGCCCACTCTGAACGACTGAAGTTATTTGACTGACACAGATGTGTCACCCATTTTTTTATGGTTTTTTTTGTTAGCTTGGCAAAAACTTCTACCTATGCATCATTTTAAAGCAACATGCAGTAATCACAAGAAGGTTCACAAACATAAATGATCACAACAGTTTTAAAAAACAAAGAAACAAAAACACGGATAAAACAAAAACTCCAGAATACTGGTATGAGCAAACTGACAGAAGATTCATAGATGTTTTGCTCTCCTTTATAAAACTCTGCTGTTAAAATAGAGGACTTTTAGGGGAGAAATATGTTCCCCAGGGTAAGCATTTTGCTTCTGGTTCCACCTACTGCTCTGCTGATACCTCTTTCTACCCAAGAGCAAAGCATTAGGAGCAGGTGGTAAATGTTGCAAATGGCAAATAATGTTTTTAAATGGATGCTCTTAGAACAACACATTGTCAGCTATCAATCGAAAAGGTAAATTGAACAAATGATGCTACTCTAAATAGCTATCATAGCTAAATTAGTTGGGTGAGGAAGGAAGAGCTGCATTTCAACAGACGGGCCAGCAATTCTGCCTACTGTACACAGAATAGAGCAAATGATGTGATTAGTGTGGTTATTTCTTTTTGCTGCAATAACAACGCATGGACTGTTGTAAAAAAACAAGGTGGAAAAAGAAACAAATGGGAATATACTGTCCACTGAATCTAACGAAATACAATATCTTAAGCAGTGCAATTTGATGCTCATTTCCTCCTTAAATCAGCTAAATTGTAGTTTTAGGGGGTTTACTTCCAGCTCTCTTATTTGGATATTACATTAACTCCTTTGAATGTAGAAACCATAGGGACTCGTCCATTTCTGGAATTATCAAATTCCAGAATTATTACCAAATCTTGAATTATCATATGATAATTATTCAGCGCTTCTTAAATCTTCAAATTGTAATAATAATAATAATAATAATAGCAATAATAAGTCTTATAACTAATCGGGAACCCGGTATAGTTTCACGTTTCAAGGTCGTTGTTAAACAATGATTTTAAAAATAAAAGCAATTGAAAATGAAATTTGATAAAATACTATTTAAAATGGAACTTGACTTAATACAATTTAAAATCAAATCTAAACAAAATATGATTTAAGATGAAATAGCAATAAAATACAATCCAAAATAAAATTGTGGTAATGTACAATAATTTAAGATATAGATAAAATATAATAACATTATATTTTGGAGTCTCCTTGCAATCTACATCAATCAATCCCACATATGCAGATCTCAGCTGAATCATTTTGTTTAAATACTGTGCTACTTTAAATGTTATTTTCAAATTTTGGCCAGACATAAGGTAAGTTATTTTGATATAGGTATCCCAATGGGTCATTCGTCTCATATATAGACCAAGATACCTGTCTCTCATCCTCTTATACAGGCAGCAGTCAAATAGGATGTAAGCCAAGTCCTCTACCTCTGCCGATTAAGTTCTAATTGTTAATTGAATGTGTTTTATTGAAGATTGAAAATTGGATTTCATTTGTATTGCTTTGTTTTTTTTTCTTTTTGGCTTGCTTTGTTTGTTTTTTGTTTTTGTTTTGCTGTAGATGTATGCTTAATATGTAATTCTGTCTTGATCAGAATTTTATAGGTAAGGGCAAATTTTGGGAGAATCAGCCAAGAGTTTGAAGGAACAAAACAGTTTTCTGGAATTAACCCAGCAGTGTTAAGTGCTGCATGGAATTAAAGAATAGAAATGGTTGCAAATGAGACACTTGGTAATTTCTTGCAGAGAATGAATGGGAAAATTATTGCCCACAATTTTATTGGTTATAAATGACATGAGGCTTTAGATGTACACAGGGCCTAGAATTTGTTTTCTTTTGATTTTTGTATTTTATAATTTCAACTTTTACAACTGTCAAATCATAGAAGACTGTGTGAAGCTAAAGTAAATTAAAACAGTAGAACCATTAAAACAACTGATTAACTGGATTCTCTGTTGGCTTTTTGACGTTTTCCATAGAGCTGGTTGCGAGAGGCCAGACATGCTGTTCTATAAGCAGGTCCCTCACTGAGGCCCCTGGGATAGGTGGAGCCTGGCTCAAAAGGTGTTATTAGAGCCAGGAGGATCATTCTTACTCCCAATCTCTCAGTTGCCTACAGAATTATCCTGATGACAGATTCAGAGTTCTCACTTTCCCATGCAGCTTTCAGGGTTTTCCCTCCATGCTGTTTTGGATGTCCCTTAATTCCTTTTGTGGAGACATGGCAGGGAGAAGGGGAGGCCATGAAGAGAAGTGTTAATGTTTTAAATAATCAAATAAACTGTTCTTAATTTTTATCCCATTATACTGATCAGAATATAATATTAAGAAAAGATTTCATAGTAAATAAGGCAGATTGACCGTAAATGAAGGAAATGTTCTACTTTTGCATCTGTAAATCAAAGGTATGGAACATGTTTTTAAATTTAAAATAGTCTTGAACCAATATGTGGATGATAAATGGCATTGAACATACTATTCAGTAAAAAATGCTGCAACTAAAAATTTAGCATAAGAAAAGACCTACTAGTAGGAAGAAAAAGAAGTACCACTAATCCAGTAGTTTCTTTTTAAGTAGAGTGTATATGATCGCTGCTAGAGAGAAATATCTGGATAATAAAGAACTTTATTTGAGGTTACATGAAGAATATTATTTTATCCTGCTGTTACCATCAAACATTGAGGATTCATAGAGTATCCATGGAATATGTAGATTTATCTTTTCTAATATTTTCCTAGCACTTGTTAAAAGTGTTCTTCATATAGGTATCTTAATAATAACCTTATAGGATGCATCACTATTATTTTTATTATTATCATATTAGAAGTAGAACCTGGGCATGTTGCTTAGCATTCATATATCTATTGGATTTCAAATGCATAATGTGGTGAACTTTATAATTTATAGGACTAGAATGGATGAGAAGTATCAAGTTTATATCTCATATTTCAAAACTATTATTCTTTATTGTATGAGCTGAGAAAAGGATTTCCCATTTCAATTTAGTTTAATATTTTAGAATGAATTAAATGTTTCACTATGGCTATGGCTATTCCCTTTTTTCAACAAAGCTAATGGATGAGTTCCAGTTGATATGCACCTTCTAATGCTTATTTGCTGTTATGCTGGTTGCTTTAGTAAATTTTATGTAATGTATAATTACATGTGAGGTCTTTGGTATTTTCTGAGCATGGTTATTTCCTTACAAATGCTTCATTGTTCAGTGAGGTTATCCCACAGTTTAGCCCTGAGCTAGAAATACTCTCTCTCTCTCCCTCTCCCTCACCTCTTCCAACTCTTCCACATCTCCTATCTACCCTCTCCCTTCTCTCATACTCATCCCTTCTCCCTCTACCCTCTCTCTACTCTATACTACTCTCTCTCTCTTCTCTCTACTTACATCTCTCTCTCTCTCTCTCATATATTAAAATATATAATATATATATATAAATAATACTTATATATTAATATTATTAAATATGCTGTTTTAGTTCTCCTTCGGAGTATTATCCACGTCACTGTTAGCTGTTGTGTGATAAGTATGTAGCAACGTTTTTACAGCCAACTTTAAACACACTACAATGCAGTGGGCATAATAGCCCATGAGCGCGAAGCTAAACAGCACACAGTTAAATTACTCACGCGAATCTTAAAAAAAACATATATATATATCATATATATTGTGTGTGTGTGTGTGTGTTATGATGTGGCTGTGATGTATGTATGTTATGTATGTTATAGTCATGTATGTATTATTACGTATATATATTTTCTGAAGCGTTTTTATCTGCGTGTCTGTATTTGCGTATGTGCGCTGCTATTTGGGTATTCGGGCTTTTCTTCCCACGTAAAATTGGAAGTATTGGCGAGCGGCGGTGTGGCGCCGTGGGTGGGTCGTGCGTTTTTTTTTCCCGACGAAATCTCATTTGTCATCTTCATGGCCGTGTGCGTCGGCCTTGTGCTTCTCAGAGTAATGTATTAGCTGTGTAGCTGTTTTTTTCTTTTTATTTTTTTCCTGATGATTGGCCCCATGATGAGATATTCTTGCCTGAAACGTGCTACACTGTTAAATGCACGTAAGCAATTGACTCTGTAGATTAGTACCGAATGTGGAAGCTGAACAGGCCACACACACACACACACACACACACACACACACACTACACAACTACACTAGCTAGTAGTTAGTTTATATTTCTTTTCAGTCCAATACAATCTGTGAGCTGAGTAGTGATGAAAGAAAGATATGTATTGTGTTCCAGCATTTCTTATATCAGTAAATCTATACATGAAGTTTCTCGTACACAAAAGCCCACCCATTTTGTATGTTCTTGGATTTCTACAGGTAACTTTCTGATTTGTATATGTAGAAGTTTTCTACATTGAAGATTTATCTATAAATACCTTGCTGTGCTTTTAGTTTGGAAATAAAGGTTTGTATTTTGTGTTGCCTCTATCTTTCCAGGATGGTGGCAGAGATTTTTCTTAATTCAGGCAATAATGACTTTGAGTTGAAGGTGAAAGGCACTGAGAGAGATAGCCATGATCCTTTCTGTGAAAGAGGTCAAAGGTTGCAGGCCTCTCTCCAAAGGAGACTTAACATTAATTGCAACTACATGTGTACTATTCCTTCTCTTTAAAACAGCAAATAAGTGTCAATGAGAATTGTATCTCAGTTAGAACAGAAACTTGAAGAGATCAATTTTTATCAGTGTTGTAGCAAAGGATGAAAGTTAAATTATCCATCTATATTTACTTTCCTGTGGCTACTTACATTTCTTTTGCATGTTTAGTATTAACTGGTATTTGTAAATAGATCTTCCAGAGAAATATTTTAACCTTAGACTGTCTACTATTGACCTCACTCCCTTCCTAAGAGGCCTGTAGGGGGCGTGCATAAGTGTACCAATCGTGCCTATCGTCCCTGTCCTATTGTTTCTTTTTATTTTTTTTATAAGTATCTATCTCATGTATTCAAAGCTATGTTTATTCTTATACCTGTATCTTGTAAGCGATTGACAAATCAAATAAATAAAAATAAAATAAAAAATATGAAGGTAAATATGGAAAAACCCTACTCGGATAAATATATGAGGAATTAAATTATTTTTTAAAGTTAATACATTAATATTGTAACATAAACCATTTTGATCAGAAACACATGCAGAGATCCATCCAGTTACTGAGAAGTTTGCAGTTGTATGTCTTAATCAACAGCCTATTTAACTCAGCCACATTGTTTGATGCAACAGAGAGGAAACTGATGTGTAGGTAAACACATGTAGTAGTTGTTTGGAACCAACATACCAGATCGAGTTTGCCATGAATGTAGAAGAAAGCTATTCTGTTACCTTGAAGCAATTTGTAAAAATTTGAGATTTTATTCATCTAGTTACCTAAATACTGTTAAAATGAAACACAAAATCTAAACATTAGTGGACTTCACATTGAGTAAAAAAGATTGAATTCAATAAGAGTCTGTAGAAATACAACCAAAGGAAAAAAAAATAGAGTAGCGAGATTGTATTCATATAAGGAAATCTAAAAGGAAGGTGATTCTCCCATCTACTTCTTCCTTCTCCCTAAAGATCTGTTCCAGAAGGTCTCATGAAGCATCTCAGCAGGTTTTGTGTGGAGTTGCAAAGAAGATGAGTAAAAGAATTCACTTACCCCCTGGATTTCATCCTTTTTTTTTTTTGGCTGCATTTTAACCTTGTTGTACTTAGTATTGTCTTAAATATTTGAAATGCCATCATTACCAGGTTGTTGATAGTGATGTTCTATTTTCCATAACGAGTGATTTTATTGTTCATAGGCTACAGAAACTGGGAAACATACAAATTGGAGTTAGATTTATGTTGAGCTTGAGAAATGCATCCATTTCAACGGTAGACACATAGATAATTTGTCTTAAGAAAGTCAATCTATTTCATCCCCAGAATTTTTTGTTTTACATGTCTTCACTTTTTGCATATCTTAATCAAAGATAGTTATGTTGTCATGGAGAAGAGATCCAAAGAAGAACATAGTAATTTTTTAGTCTGACCATCTTGTTTTTAAAACTTGATTTTGTGCATTTTTCCTTTTAAGGAGAGTCTTAATTGCAATATACATATATTTGGGAACAACATAGATATAAACATAAATTGTATGAGTTAAGACAACTGATGAGAAAGAAAAAGAAAAAAAATATCAGAACTGTTTTCAAATCAAAGAGCAACTGACACATATATAAAAATGATGTATGTTTCTTGCACAGTCTATAGGGAGAATTTGGCGAGCTTGCTATGATCTTTACAATTTGCCTGCAGGCAAGTGAGACTTTGGGACATTCGATTATCCCTTTGCTCTGTTTATCATGGCAAGTGATGCACAAGCGGAGATTTTGTGGCCCCTTCCTTCCTTTCCATGTCGGAGAATGGCTGAGCTCCCAAGCTCACCTCCTGGTGCAGTGCTTTGGCGAAGGTTCAGTGACCAATAATCAATTATTATTGAGAAGCAATCAATCGCTAATTTCCATAATTATGCACATCTAAACACTATGAACAAGAAAGAGAAACAAAGCTGCACTCCAAGCATTGCCTTGTTAGCAGTATTTTGTTAACACAGGGCTCTAAAAAAAGCCGCTGCAGCTGGTACCACAAATGTGTTTCCAGTATTCAGGCCATCAACGTGATCCGTTGCTAAATGTATAGAATCAGCTTCTTGCTAAAAACTACAATTACAGGTGATATACAGATTGAAATCACAGGGCTGGTTTGTCGAAGAAAATTGTCCTAATGATGGGTTTTCGGATCGGGAATGCAGCTCTTTTCTTCCTCTGTGATGGGTACTGAAGGCAGCTGCACCTGCCTCTGTGCTGTATTCTGCCGCACTTAATGATATCTGATGATATCATTAGGCAAAGTGTTCATAAACAGATGTTGAGCCTGTGCCTAAATGCTGTCAGATGAGCGGTTGCTGGCCTGAAACAGTATTATTTATATAGAACATTTACGTTTGTTATGTTAATAACCCCACTATTAGCTCTCTGGATGTTGCGATAGGAATGTAAATGTAGTTAATATGAATAACAACCTCTTTACTCTTCATGCTGCAGTTGGGTATAACTTTTAGGCTTTTAGAAAGAAACAAAGATTTCCCCACCAAGTCCTTATGACACTCTTCCTTCCTTCCTTCCTTCCTTCCTTCCTTCCTTCCTTCCTTCCTTCCTTCCTTCCTTCCTTCCTTCCTTCCTGTAATGACTTGGAGTGTATCAGAAATATAATAAAAACCTTCCTTCCTGTCAGATAAAGAGTAAGAATCTTCAAAAGAAATGTTTCAAGCCTGAGATTTATTTCTTTTATACTTCAATCTTTTCCTATTTTGTATAGTATTTCAGTCTTGGCTCTTTGGGGCCACCACATCACAGATTGTACACATTGCCAATACATCATATTTTCAAACTATATTGTGCAATACTATACCAGCAATATAAAATAGTAATTTAACATGTATAATGTGGCATAAATTTCAAATAAAGACAGTAGGGGATTCACTGATGCTTTTCAACATATTTCTTCTGTTCTCTCCTTCCTGTACAAGAATTCTAAATGTTAACTAATTTGCCCTGCATCATAATCATGTATTTTGTTGCTGTTGCTGGCTTTTCTGATGTCATATTATTTTAGTACTGCCTGAAATCCTGCATTACAATTGCTGTGGTTTTATTCAGCCAAAGTTGCATTTTATACCTCATAGTTAATTCATGTAGAGTAAGTTATGTAAATTTTGACAGTCATCAAAATGTGCAGTGTTTTTGCTGAAATATAGCTGAATAGCAGGAGCTCTGTTATAAAAATACCATTAGGCTTTCATAATTTTATTTGCACTTTTAACTCTTTCCGAATCTTCTTTGGAGTGAAGGTAGATATTGACCATAGGATATTTTTCCCCAGCTGATTTTGAACAAAGGATGAAACTGACTTTGAAACAAACAAACAAACAAACAACAAAAAAAAACAGGCCATGATATTACAACTGCTAGCTGCTGGTGGTTATGTTTAATAGTTTATTTCAAGAATACGTTTGCTTCTGGAATGGAATATTCAGTGGTATGAAATAATTCATTTCCTGCAAAAAAAAAAAAAATGAGATGGAGGGANTTCCTGCAAAAAAAAAAAAAATGAGATGGAGGGAGATATTATATTTCTCTCTCTTTCTCTCTCTGTCTCTCACACACATATACACATCCCATCTCACATTCTGGGTGACATACAAGAAAATCATTAAATTAATTACAAAAATACCCTTAAATTAAAACATAAATATAATTATAAAAAACTAAAAAGTATGGCAAATGTATAGATGTTGCACACAATGCATCTAACTCATTAAATATGTTGACACTTAACACAGGTAAAATATTTTATGATAGTTCTGACCAAATGGAAGAATGTGTACTTAAATGAATACATAAGTAATATTAATATAATAGATATTGTTTTTTCCTTATACAACAAAACAGGGAAATATTATAAGAATAGTGCCATTATATACAAGGCATAAATAGTATATCATAAGTTTATATTATATTTGTTTTATTTGGAAAAAAATGGCACTATTAAATTTTTCCTTTTTTAACCAATGAAGATATAAAATTCAGATTAATTTTATTTTTACAAAACCTATCTAGGAAAAAATACACAAAGGTGATGAGGGTTGTTTTTTTCCCCTCAAAAATCTATTGGTCAAGTTGCAGCATAAAAGTATACTGATTTTTATAAGCCCAGCTTTTGATTAAGTTCCCCAATTGCTTTCTAAAAATAGTTGCTAGAGACCATGATTTAAAAATGGATATAAAAACTTAACCACAAAATATATGGGCCAGAATTATGAATTGTAAAGAAGAATGAGCATTGGATCAGTGCCTTTGACTCCATGTAACTGATTTATTATGGATTTGTGACCAATGTATCTTAAAGTTCATAGTAAGAATTCTATTTGCTAAAAATGGAAGTAAAACAAATCCTTAAGAGATAGAAGCCAATTAAATCCAACCCTTGCCTTCTCCATATCATATCACGAACAAAAGATTTTTATGTAAACCAGTTGCACAAAATTTTATGCCTTTCAAGCATTTTGTGAGGTGGGGGAGGAATCTTGCCAGGAAAACTACAAACAGAAGCAGTAACAATGATTTATCATAATATAATGGAAGACAAAAAAAGAATGCAATGAAATTCCTTTCAAAGATTTTTAATTGATTGTGATAGCATTAATAATTTACTGAAGTGCAGCTTATTCTTATGTATTTCAGTTGATTGGCCACAGAAGGTGTTCTATATATAGTAAACATTTTACAGGGGCAATGGGAGAGAGTTAACATATAAAAATTATATAAATCTCTGTCATGTAACATATGTAGCGAATTAAAAAAAACAACAACTTCAAATTAAGCATTTATTCCATTTTGCACTGAAAATATATTTTGACATATTTATGCTGGGATCTCAGTTTCCAGCACATAAAAAAATGAATGGACAAATGATTTTACTTTGGGAATATTTTCCAAAAACCTGCAAAAAAAAATTATTTCACACAGCCCTCTGGGATCATCTGTTTTGATCACAATCGGGGAAAAATATCATACAGAAAATATCTTTTTTAGGATGTTTTTGCACATGTATAAATTCACAAAATATATATTTGTGGCATTTTTATAAACCATTCTGATTTTAGCCAAAAATATAATTAGTATGTTAACTGGATTCCCATTCTAGTCATATTGCATTTTCTATCCTTGCTTTTAAAACAAAAGCAGTAGAATTTTTCCCTGATGTCATGGAATTTCTCTATCTAGAATTTCTCTAGCTAGTTACAGTATTCATCAGAAAGCTACCACTGTTTCATGCTTCTTTTAAGCAGCATCTATGAAGGTAATATTGTTCTTTTTAAGAATTTCAGTCAGCCAGCCAGTAATTTCTATTTACAGAATAGTCTTTATTTATTCTTTATCCCACAGTGTCCTAACACAGTCATTTCACATTCAGTGCCTAATGAAAATCTTTAATTTTTAAGGGGACTATTTTAGGAGCTTTTTCTCCACTTAGGATTTTTTTTTTTCATTTCTTCTTTAAAAAAAATCCAAAATGTAATTTATAAACTTAATATTTTCATGCATTTGGAATGGCATTATTTGGCTACTCAAAGGATTCATATACAGCTCATTAAGTTGGCACCTTCCGTGAAATCTTATTGGCTGAGATCTACAGTATTGTGAGGTTCTAATTAGCATACACAGCTACACCTTATTCATCTCCAGTGCCATGTAAGGGTTTCATGCATCTTGAGGAAAAAAAAAACCCTTGGCTTAAAACAAAGAAATCTTATACAATACTGATAGAGGGAGGCAAACATATTTCGGGTAACTTCATACATATTTGAAACACACAAACATAGAAACATATAGGCATAAAAAACTGACAGCAGAAAAAGGACCCACTGGCCCATCATTTTTAGTTTATTATTTTTTAATTAT
This sequence comes from Laticauda laticaudata, assembly GCA_004320025.1. NCBI lineage: Eukaryota > Metazoa > Chordata > Lepidosauria > Squamata > Elapidae > Laticauda > Laticauda laticaudata. The sequence continues at coordinate 107,986 of BHFT01009919.1, forward strand.
TTTTATATTTTATATTTATTTTATTTTTAATTTTTGCCAGAAGATGTCAGTTGTTGATGACTGACCCCACTACCTCCACTGAAGTTGGTTCCAAATTTCCTCTACTCTGTGAGGTAATACTTTCTAACATTACTTTTGAACTTCCTTCATGTCAACTTGAGGTGATGCCCCTAAATTCTTGATTTTTGCTTTATACTCTTAATAATATCCAAGTACAGAATATTTTTTCTCTATTCAGTCATGTCTGATTACATGAGGACTGCCTGGACCAGTCCCTGCAGTTTTCTTGGCAAGTTTTTTTCCCCCAGAAGTGCTTTGTCCTTCTAGGACTAAGAGAGAGTGACTGACTCCAGGTCACCCAGCTGGCTTTGTGCCTCAGGTGGGACTAGAACTCACATTCTCCTGGTTTCTAACCTGATACCTTCTTTCATATGTACTCAGAATTAGCAATATTTATATTCAGACTGCAGCTTATACCATTTGTTATAGCATGTTATTCCCCAGTTTTGATCACACATTCAAAAGTAAGGAGTGCTGCTGTTACCACATGAGTGATGTTGATAAATGGTGGTGCTGACTGCATTGAAATGACTTCAGCACCCTTACAACATGCAGGGCAAAAGAGTGCACTGTTCTTCATAGCGTAGGTCATTGCCTGTGTTAAAACCAATATAATATAAGAAGTGAAAAGGCTTTTTCTGCAGACATCTGGGCTGTATGTATGCAAATCCCATATGAAACTGTCATCATTGGAGCAATTTATTAGCTTTTTCCCTTGTTCAGGTGACATGTATTATGTTGCAGTGTAGCTGAGTGACATCTTATATCCCACAACCACAAACTGAGGCAGCTGATTTAAAACACAGAACAAGCTGATGCAAAGTGATGAAGGTAATTTGAAAATTAAAAGCATCTTTGAGGCTTTCACCTACAAACAATAATCATTAGAGTTTACTTAAAAAGAGACACAGTACTGCTGATAATAGTAAATACTTCTACTGGGGCTTCTGGAAAATATTTATGAAGACAACAGTGTGTTTCTAAAAGAGAATGGGGGTGATGTAATTGAAATCAAACTAAAAATCTAATACCTAGTGTCCATCTGCTTTCCATGGATAAAAACCCCAAATGGCCAAGCTTTGTTTACAATAGTAGTTAATAACAGTAATAACAACCATGGTGCAAGCAAGTGCTGGAAGAAATATCCATCTGGTCCATTTCCAAGCTGGAAAAAGGCACTGGAAACATGGAGGCTGATTGGAAAGATGGGTTAATGATGAAACAGAACCACATGGGTGGTTCTGGTGCAGCTGACCACATGGAATTGAGAGTAAGGGGTTTTTATACCTTCTCTTGAACTTTGCACTTGAGCTTCCTATTCGTATGCAAGAACATGTATTCTATTGGCTGTTGTAAGGGTCATAGCTGGCTCTATAGATTGTCTAAGCTAAGTTTGATTGAAGTTTGGTCTGCTCTGAAATGATGCAATGAAGGAGCTTGTGTTCTGAAAGGGTGTTGGGCAATTCCTATAATGCCTTAATGGCTTTGTCCTGGTTTGGATCTTGAGTGAGGGCTATTTGCTTATGAATAGAGCTACCTAGATACTTGGTTCCTTTCAATAAGTTCTTTATCTCTTAAGTCCTGACACCTGCTGAGGGCTATTAAGAAAAGTGAGGGCTGCTTTCTGTTTCCAAGAGCATGTTTCTCCATTTCTCCTTTAGAGAAATATAATATTCTGCCTTTATAATATTTCCTAAAATATTTCATTCTTCTAGGAGAGATGTAGGTGACAACTTTCTACACAAGGACTGGTGAAACATAAAATAAACCAAGGGATAGAAAATGAAAACACTGAAGTAATTTAGGATTCAAACAGACAAGCATCTGCCATATAATACCCTAGACTTAACAATCATTGATAAGAAAGACAAAAAAAAAAGTCTGGATAGTGGGTGTTTTAGTACCTAGTTAGAAGAGAAAGAACTGGAGAAGATAACAAAATTTAAAGACCTGAAAATATAAATAGAACAACTGTGGCAAAAGAAAAGAAAGATATTACCAATAGCAATAGACAGCTATCCCAAAACATCTGGAGTATCACTTGAACACCTTTGACATTGACAAAATCACCATCAGTCAACTGCAAAAGGCAACTTTGTTGGGAACAGTTCATATCCTGCAACAATATCTTTAACATCATGAAAGTACAACATCCCCTTATTCCAAGGTCCTGGGAAGGATCATTTAGTAACTGAATGATCCTTCCCAAGGACCTTGGAATAAGGAGATGTTGTAGTTTCATCATGTTAAAGATATTGTTGCAGGATATAAGCTGTTCCAAATTCAGTAGAAACATCAGGCTCACTGTGCAATGAACCATAATTCTATGCATTGAAATCTAAGATGCATCTAGGAATAAAATGCTTCACACAAAAGGCTCTGAAACATTTCTTCCTAAACTGATTTGTTGTGTATATAAATCCAGATCTAGTGTCTAGTTGATCAGCCAGCACAAGCTTTCAATTCTGAAAGTGGTTCACTGTAGTCATTTATGATTACTGAGGCTTTCAACTTATTTAGATATTTGATGTCAAATTTATGAAGGACTCCCACTTATTAATTCATTGGCATCAAATATTTCATTCCTGGACAATGAAGGGGGAAAGTTTATAATGTCAGGAAGAAAGTTTGTCAACCTTTTTTTCAACATGGGGCATTTACAGTTTTCATACCTGTGTCTAATTTGAAGGTCTGGTTCATTAAGAAAAAAATTACATGGTAAAATAACTGCCACCTTGCTTTAAAATAATCCTATTAATAAGGGATAAGCAATTATGGCCACTTTACAACCTGTGGACTTCAACTCCTGGAATTCCTGAACCAGCTGCTGTAAATATATGTATGTATGTATTTATTTTATTTGGTTTGTCAATTGCTTACAAGATAATAAGTATAAGTAAAAACATAGTTATGAATATATGAAGTTATGCAGTTGGGAGTATGAATTATAGTTAGACTTGCCATATTGCTGTTTACATACCAGTTCCCTTGTGTAGTTTGAAATGTTTTCAGTGTGATGTTGAGGTGAGGAATATGACTGACACTTGGAAGACCCAGATTAGAGCCACAACGGTTCACTGAGTGACCTATCTCTGTCTCTCAACCCACCCTACCATGCTGGTTTTTTGTCATGATGGAAAATGGGACGAGACAGTGCTACACATGTTGGCTTGAGCTCTTGAAAAAAAGGCAAGATATCAATGTAATTGAATACATATACATATGTATATAATCATCTTATATAGTATGTATTAGGAAACATCTCCCTGATGTATCCTAAGTTTCTCAAATTGCTTTAATCTTTTCTGCAAAGTTCTACACATCAATCAGGCTACATATTTTCTGCTTACTGATTCTCTTGCTCAGTCTTTTGAGCGTCAGTGGACTTTTTTTGAAATTTGAGTGCAGGTCATTGGCAGTCTCATAATATTGTTGCCATAATGAGCATCACTACTCACCAAATACTAATTTTCCAGAAGACATATTATGAACGAAGGAAAACATTTTACAAGGGTGAGGTGAATTCTGACCACCACAAACACAAAATATAAATGCACTTTTCAGTACCTGTTATAATACTTATTTGGCAGAAGTAAACTGATGAGATCCACAGTTCTGTAAAAAGCACAAGAACCAAACCTACTGTATGTCAAAGAAGGCAATCAGGCAAGACTCAGAGGAAAAGCAAGCAAAACTAAACTGCAAACAACACCAAAACACACACCATTTTGCCCAGTTTCATCAATTTTAGACTTCTAGACTGTTCACCAACACTAGCCCTTACATCATCTCCTAGTCACACTTTCAAATGAAATACTGAGTTATAGCCTTCTTCTGTCTTTTCCTCTCTCTCAATTTTTTTTTCAATGGGTCACTTTAAATATATATTATTTTCCAGGGCATTTTGAGCAATTGCTTGGCAGTCTGGTCTCCTTGGCATTTAATTTTTCAATAGTATCATCACTGTGTTGACAACTTTTTGAAAAGTTGAGCGCAGCTGCAGCAGTTTTACTGCTATTTTTTTTTCTGACTTAGAAAAACTCACCAGAAGCCATGGAGAAGGGGACAACTTGAGTCTCTCAAACCTTTAAGAAATCTTATTATATCTATGTCCTTTCTAGAACCTTCAATTCAATCATGCATTTTGTGAATTATTAATTTTATTTGACCTAGGCACTGCCCATTTTTGAACCAACTTTGGGTGGTCATTTAATCATTAGACATCATTTTGGTTCTTGCATATAAATCAAGAGGCCTTCCCAAAAATATTTGGAGCATGTATGACATGAAGAGTTGCAACCTTTGTAAAATTCCAGAACATTAGGTGTTTTGCTTTGTTGAAAAACTGCATAGTCATAAATGCAAAATTCTGAACTAAAATGGTGCCTTGTTAATTTGTGTTAACCTTCAAATATTTTTTTCTCTGTGTTAAAAATCCAATTATCTCCAATGGATTTTTTTACTTCTGGATTGTTCTCACTCACTTTTATTGAATTGTTTCAATGAAAATTGTGGCATTCCTTCAAATAATCCTACAATGACACATGGGCACGGGACAAACAGCAGCATTTTCCATTTTGACAGCTTTGCCCTGCTTTACACACAGACCAAATTGAGACTTGAGCATCTTGAGGTTCAACCTCCTTTGGCTGTTTTTTTCTGGTAAAAGTTTATGAGTACTTCTGAAACTTCTAAATCTTGAGAATGATGGAATTCCATGCTGTTCAATACAATTTTTTTTCAGATACTCATTAATTTTTCCATTGGTTTAGTCTATATCAGTGATGGCTAACCTTTTCGGCACCAAGTGCCCAAAGAGTGCATGCGCATGCGCGCATCCCCAAAATGCAATGTGTGCACATCCCCCATGCATATGCCCCGCTCTGTGCATGCATGTATGGCTTGCACACATGTGCACGCATCTCCCACACATGCACCCCATCCCCGCGCATGCATGTACATCCCAGGGGTGGGATTCAACCGGTGTTACTACCAGTTTGGTGACTACGTTTTAAATACTGCACGCTTTTCAGCTGCACAGCATTCAAAAAGGCTCTTTTCTCCTGCTTTTTCAACCATAGCTGTGCCACGCAAAGCAGCTGAGGTTGAAAAAGCAGGAAATAAAGGACAGGTAAGAGCCCAGGTGGGCAAGTGGGCCAAACAGCAGCAAACACAGAACTGGTTCTGTGTCTGCTGCTCTTCAGAACTATTGGTTCTATAAAGCCGGGAAGAACCAGGAGTATCCCACTCCTGGTACATCACCGTGCATATGCCCAACTCCTGACACAAGCACCCTGGCCCCTGTGCATGCACAGCAGAGACCTGAAGACCAGCTGGCCGGCGGGAGGTACACACGCATGCACAGTGGAGCTGAGCTGACAGATGGCTCACATGCCCACAGAGAGGGCTCTGCATGCCACCTGTGACACGTGTGCCATAGGTTCACCATCACGGATCTATAGTTTTTATATAGTAAATACAGAATTTCTTCACAGTGACAACTCAATTAGACACTGCATCCTCTCAGAATTACCTGCTTATTAAAATTATCTGAACCCACTGGAACTCCTAGAACAGTCATTGTTGGGTTAATGCAGTTTCCCCTGTCCATATTACAACATTCTGTTTATTCATTTTGTCAAATGAGCCTAAATATGAGTCTATCTTTAAATATGCAAAAACAACAGCAGCAGCAACAACAACAACAACCTGTGTGGCAAAAACAGATACAAAAACAAACTTCCGAAAAAAGATATTGAAGTAATTTGAGGAGTCAAAATTAATTTGTACAGAAAATGCAGCTGCTTAAATGAAAAGCACCTTTGGTAGTGCTTTTAAAGTTGTAGCAATGTTTCAGCAGAATCTCATCTGCCACCATCAGGCTTCTGTATTGAGTTGCTGTACTGTGGGCAGGCTATCACAGTAGGCTAGCCTACTGTTGGTCCAGGATGGTTTTTTCTCATCCTGATTGGTTGGGAGTCTTGGTCTGTGTTTATTGACTTGGAAGTTTGTTTGATTGGTGTTTCTGGTTTTCTTCCTGTCTGTTTTGTGGCTTTGATTGGCTGCCCACACTGTGTTCCTGTGTTGGAGCCTTTTAGTGCAGCTTGGCTCCGAGTAAAAGGACGGCTATACATCTATTCGGGTTTTCTCCGCGTAGAATTGGGAAGTATCTAGGCAACGTTTCGATGAAGTCCTCATTCATCATCTTCAGGCTTGTTTTCTTTCAGCTCTGTGGCTTCTCAGAGTAAGCCACACAGAGGCTGAAGAAACAAGCCTAAAGATGATGAATGAAGACTTCATCGAAACGTTGCCTGGATACTTCCAATTTAACGGCGGAGAAAACCCGAATACCAGAGATCCATATATATATATATATATATTATATATTATGTTTTTTTAAGCTCTCGCGGGTACTTACATTTGTGCTGTTTAGCTTCCTTCGGGTATTATCCCACGCTCATTGTAGTTCTGTTAAAGTTGTAGCTCATATGTAGTTCTGTTTAAAAGTTGTAGCAACGTGAGCAGCGAATCTCATCTGCCATCATCAGGCTTCTGTATGGAAGGCTTCTGTATGGAAGGCTTTCCATACAGGAAGCGCTGATGATGGCAGATGAGATTCTGCTGAAACGTTGCTACAACTTTAACAGAATACAATGAGCTACAACTTTAACAGAACTCAATGCCGTGGTGATAATACCAAGGAAGCTAAACAGCACAAATTGTAAGCTACCCGGCGAAGAGCTTAAAAAAACAAAATATCTGACGCTCTACGGGAGGAAATAAACAGCCAGATCAGATGCTATGAGAAGCTGGAAGTTTAAAAAGAGCAGGAATACTTGTGACTAAAATCCTATGCAGCTGCAGAGACAACAAGTGCTACACACCCTGCTTCAATTAACATTTCATAAGCACACATCAGCAGTTACAATACGTATCCTGAAAAGAACAGAATTGGCTCTACTACAGAAATGAAGTTCACAGTAAAAATTCCAAATTAGATCAGTATAAACAAAGATTCTGCTAGCAACTACCAACTGGAATGAGCAGCCAAAAAGATCCCACCCTCTACTTTGGGATAGGGATAAACAACTTACAACTTGAGAGCTAGAAACTGAAAGCAATTACAAAAGAATGTAATACCTACAAAGAAAACTAAAAATACATTAGAAAAAATGACAAGAAAATTGCCCAAATAACCCACCACAACACCTGAAACAATTAGTATACAACGTATTGCCAAACAGAGATCACAAACAAACAGATTCCCTAGTCCAAGGATTTATTATGCATAGCACCAAAAAAATCCGCAACAAAATCCATCATATGTGCAGTAGAATCCAGCCTAACCAATTAATACTGAGTGAAGCTGACAGAAAAGAGCACCAGGTTACTCACATCTTTATGCACAACGAAACCACCCAAAAACACTAATTGCAAAAAGATGAATCACAGCGTTACAGCAAAAGCCACTGAAAATGTAACAGCATAATAATACTCCCACAGAAAAAGAGGAAATGGCCACAGGTAAGATAGACAGAAAAGACATGAATCAAAATTGACAGACCTACCTCCAAAGACTCACACAATATCAAACCTATAAACACAGACCCAACCACATATCTGGAAAAATTCAACCCAATGAAGACAATTATACACCAGCACATAAGCTAAAGAAGATCCAAACAGAGTTGAGAGTCAGTGCCAAAGAGAAAAATCTTCTAAGATGCCCCAAATAATAACGGCTGCGTCGCCAAAATACACCAAAGAAAGGCTACCTGCTCTCAGACGCCATAGTCAGCTCCATAGTGAGCACCATTACAGAACCTTAGCTAAATATCACTAGTACAACAACAACTACAAGCCCCTATTGTCTAAACGCAGCTTCATATTTTACAAACATGCATACCACTTCTTAGAAATATATCCAAGAGCTGACACGTAGAACGAAAAGAAGACTTCCTTGTAAAGTTTCGATTGGTTTCAACTGATGCCACACTCAAGTCCGCCATAAAAGAAACTCTTGGAACTTCAAAAAATAAATACCAACAGCTAAAGACCGTCAATGGAACTAACATCAGAAACACTGGCTCAAGCCAACAGCTATTTTCATATAGCAAAAGGAAAATGGATTAAGCCAATGAAGGGTAGCCCCTATGGGATCACCACTGTCACCCTCATTGCAGTAACACATGTTTCATGGATAGAATCGAATCCACAGAGCCCTGGCTAATGCCACACGCAACACAACGCCAAACTATGGCTAACGATTACATCGATGGACACATCTTGTGATTTGGCACCATGGAAAAGAAAACCTAAAACAATTTTAACCGTAGTAGATAGGGCTCACATCTATAATCCCAGAACCTAACAACACACCAACCAAATCAAGTTCAACCATAGGAAACGGAAATAAACAAACAACTACCATTTCCTAAGATGTACTAAATCTACAAAAGAACAGATGGCAACACGGGACACCACCATATACGCAAAAGAAACACACACCAACACGCTACCCTCGTGCAAACGCCCAATCCCGACAACCACCATCCAGCACATGCATAAATTCTGTGGCGAAAGACACCTAATTACGCAGAACCAAACGCTGGCTAGATAAGACCACAATATAAAATTAAAGACTGAAACTATGCAACCCTGACTGACAGTGAATTGACAGCCAATGGCTTTACCAAAAAAACAAAAATCCGACTAGCTTGATCCACCAAAAACACACCAAACATAACAGAGACCATAAGAAGACCTAACAGACTATGGAACAGCTGTTCTTGCCCTACATAAGAGAGTAACTAACAGATAAAATCAGTAATGATTACTCACACCAGGATCACATCAAGGACTGCCTTCAAACAGACAAAAAATAGCAGCCATCCTGAGGAACCCGAAAGACAAAATTGACCTGGAAAACCAAGGCTATAATACGAAATTCCTGCTGTATCGATCGATTGCCCGGCCACATACATTGGACAGACCTAATAGAAGAATAAAGTCCTATCCGCTAGATGAACACAAAAAAATGCGTAAAAAAGCTGGAACGACACCTCTCTCACTTAGTTCCAACACCGTGAAGAACCACAGGTCACACACATCAACGCTTCGATGGCACTAACACCTCAGCCCACTATAGAAAACGCCAGCCAGCGAATCATCAGGAAAGCCATAGGCAGATTTGAAAAAAGACCTGAACAGCATGAATAGTAGAGATCGATTTCCAGCAGACATGTCAATCATTTGGAAGCCATGCACTCCAAATAGAAAAGATTCCACACCACAAAACAGACAAACACCTTGAACACACGACAGATCCTCCTCTGATGCCTCCAACTCCAAACCCGCCCCCAGCCAGGCACCCAGAGTGATACCCAGCTTGCTGAATGAGGAGCAGCCGTCCTTTTCACAATGAAGCCAAGGCAGCATTGAAAGCCTCCAACGGCAAGAACAGAGTGCTTGGTGTTAGCCAAATCAAAGCCACAAACAGAACTAGGAGAAACATGAAACACCAATCAAACCAACCTCCAAGTCCAATGAACACGACCACGGTTAATAAGTCCAAATCAGATAGGACGGCGCCTCAATATTTGGAAGCAGAGGAACTGTGAGACACATTCCATACAGGAAGCCTGATGATGGCAGAAATGAAGATCTGCTGAAACGTTGGCTAACAACTTTAACAGACTACAATGATCTATCAACCTTTAAGCAAGAACTATCAATGACGTGGCGATATATACCCGAAGGAAGCTATAACAGCATCAAATATATACTATATATATGTGTGTGTGTGTGTGTGTGTGTGTGTGTGTAGATCTCTGCTTTATAATATTAGTAAGAAAAGCAAAATGAGATTAATTCATGCTGTGCAGGCCAAACTATAGGTATTTTACCCTTTACCCTAATACACAGCATCATTGCATTTCAGAATCTCATACCCATTAGGAAATATACAATATCCACAAGCATCCATGGTATCACTGAATAAAAATTATTCAGGGATGATAAAGAAGGCTTGATTCAGTCAATGCAAAGAAACCTCCATCAGCAAATAAGTAGTAGATGGGGATTCCATTTCAAATTCAACATAGGACCTTAAATATGACTGGAAACAGGGGGAAGAGAGCTTGCTTTTCCATTGTCTAAGACAGGGTTCACCAACCTTTTGGACCTCAGGGACCACCAAACTCATAATTTTAAATCCCACAGACCCCGGCTTTTTCAGATTTAGGGAGGAGGAGGACATGTTCTTGGGATACATACAGCTGCCAGGCTTGCCACTGAAGCCATGCCTGAGTTCCCAGAGAACTGGAAAGCAAAACCCTAAAAAACCTGCCTGGGTCATTGATCCCACCCCGCTTGGCCAATAGCTCCTTCATCGAAGTTGCAATCCCATTGCAGAGGTTGCTGGTTTGCTCCATGGCTGCAAGAGTCCTTCCATGGGGCCAGGCAGGGAGCAGAGGAAGAAAGAGGGAGGGAAAAGCCACTAAGCAGTTTCTCCAGCTGAACCAGCCATACCTTCATTGTCGACGTGGGGGGTGAGCATTCGGAGAGGATCCCTAACTTGGGCCGAGAGGCAGAGTGTGTGTACATGTGACCAGATCAATTCAGGCACAGTGGCGGAGCAAGTACTGGGCCTGTTCAAAAGCAGCGGCGGTGGCAGCGCTCTCGAAGTGAGAGCAAAAAAGCAGCAGCAGTGGGTGGGACTTTGCCTGCCTGTCAAGCAGCTGTGATGTGCTGCCTGGGTGCTTTGCATTGTCATTTTTCCTTATTCCCTTGCCTCACCCCCTCACAGACAGCTGCTGGTAAGAGCTGGCCTTAACAGCTCTCTGTCTGCCACTCTGAGCTTGCCTTCTTCCTTGAGGAGTCATCCCTCCCACCTGCTTTGGTGTCCTTTCTCCTCCCTGTTTTTTAGGGCTCAATCCCTCCTCTTTTCTTTTCTGCCATTTCCTTGCTGGCTTCTGGTTTTCAGGAAAATTCCCCAGCCCATTTTCCTACCAATCAACCATTATTTGGGATTGCAGCACAGCCTTTTGTTCCTGCGCAGCCTGGATTAATTTATTTGGGGGTGACATTTCTCTGCGGACCACCAAAATTTTCTCACGAACCACCAGTGGGCTATAGCCCACCAGTTGGTGACCACTGGTCTAAGAGATCTGTGATTTGAGCAGACTGAGCAATATTTTGAACAACGATTTTCAGCAATTCTTTAATTTGTTGGGAAACTGACTGGGAAAAAATGATGGAATAGAACACTGCTGGACTTAATTTAAAAAAAAAAATACAGGAAAAAGAAGGTAGCTCAGAGGAAAAAAATAGCACTTACCAAAATTGCCTGTGGATTTCAAACCAGTAACTTTCACAAGGCAAGTGTGATATGGTAACATTAGTGATTCTAGAAGACATTGGAGATCATAGTAATCATTGAAAGTTAAAGTTTAGTCTGAAATGAAGTAAAACACACCAGCCCAAACAGACAGAAAAAAACCCAAGGTGACATACGAGGAAAGAATACTTTAAAACCACAGAAGGAAAACAAGCTCAGAGAGCAATTTTTTTTTAAGGAGAGGGAATATAGGGGTGGGGAGGTTACTGTTTTTATTGCGCTTGTATTGGCCTATTATCTTTATAAGGTGCCTGGAGCCACTGAGAGTAAGTTGGGTAAATATGAATTTTCTTAAATAAATATATATTGTCTATGCCTTTCATAAAAAATGGTTTCCGATATATTCTAGCAAGGAATCAGCAGGCAATATAGATTTTAGGACTCTTCCCAATTTTGGCAAAAGTTGTAGTTGTTAATTTATCTGGTTATGAAAAGAGAAAAGAAAAGAAGAATCTTATAACATTGACATTGGTCAATCACCATTTTATTTTTGAAGGGCAAATGTGTGACTTCTTAAGAGCATGGTCTTCATCATCTGCTATGTCAAAGAAACATCACACAGTCTTACAAAAAGTATCAGTAATTCAGAAATACATACAGGAAAAATGAATCCAAATTTTTCTGTATTCTCAAGGTTTTAAAAATGAATCTCTTATTTAACTCTGTGAATTCTTCCTAATATTTGGCTGTATTTATACTGACTTTTGGGGAGTTATTGAAGTACAAAAGTAATATACAATTTTATGAACTGTGGGATTTTATTATTATTGCTAAGCATTCAACAGAAATACTGATTTGGGTACTGTTGAAAACCCACTATTGATTGATAAAATGCTAGACTAGGATAGGTTAAGATACTAGACTAGGATGAGACTGGTACAAGTTCAATCTTATCCTCACCTATAACATCATATAACATTAAGGATAATCTAGCAACAACCTTTGAAACTGGTTACCAAGGCCCAGTGGAGAAGTACAATCAGATAGAATGCTAGAAAATGCAGAATGCTAGAATGGAACTCTCCCTAGTAAAACCATAACTCAAGTCAAAGAACTGGTATACATTAGAACCACTGTAATACTGGAGATGCTTGGCTACAAGATCAAGAATAGCAGTATATACCCCTACCTGGAAAATGAGATTAGAGCCTAAGATTAAGGAAATTCAGAAAGAGGTTAGTCAACTCATGGAATTAAAGAAAAGTGTGAAGCTCAAGGATAAAATTCTGCTACTTAAAAAAATAAAAGGACCTGACTGAAATGTAAGGTATACTGCCAGTAGCAGTGCAACAATATAGTAATAGGAGGGCCCTAATATCAGAAACTGAACAGAACTGGAAGAACATATGGGGGAAAAGAGAAGACACATAACAGCAGTGAAAAATGACTGCAGGATCTGAGAGCATTTCACAGCAGTCTCCCAGAGTAGAAACCAGACACTATCACAGTAGCATCTGACATCCATCAGCAAGTCAAAAACATGAAAAACTGGACAATACCCCGTCTTGATATGAGCCATACCTAATGGCTACAGAAACTAACAACAGTCCATGAACACCTAGAAACACAACTAGGTGCTAGCAGCAGTCTTCCACTTGGACTGGCAAGAAAGGACAGTGCTGATCATGAAATACTTCAGAATCGGAACAGAGCTGGAAGGGACCTTGGAGGTCCTCTAGTCTAGCCCCTTGCTCAAGCAGGAGATCCTATACCATTTCAGACAAGTGACTGTCTAGTCTCTTCTTAAAAACCTTCATCCAGTGATGAATCACCCACAATATCTGGAGGCAAGTTGTTCTACTGGTTAATTGTCCTCATTGTTAGAAAGTTTCTCCTTAATTCCAGGTTGCTTCTCTCCTTGATTAGTTTTCATCCATTGTTTCTTGCCCTGCCTTCTGGTGCTTTGGAAAATAGATCCCTTCCTCTTTGTGGAAACCTCTCACATACTGGAATACTGCTATCATGTACCCCCTAATCCTCTGCAAGGAACAGCCCAATTAAACTTCTGGTCAATAGCCTGCTTCCTTAAAATATGAAAAATCCTATCAGGCATCATAGAGCCAAGCTGCAGGACCATATAGGCCACTACATCAGCACGTCTCAGAAGAACACTGGGAATAACCCCAGAGGCATAAAACACCAGTTGCTCATAGATATAACAGTTGCACAAGACTCAAAGCCTAAAAAGACCAACTTGAACACAGGCTAGGCTGACTACAGGAAAGCCTAAGATTCAATGCCATGCACATAAATCTATGAATTCTGATCTATACAAGGTCAAGAAGACACTAAGAAGTTTCCTCAAGAATTCAGTGGGACTGTGTAAGACAATTTTGGAAATTCACTCAAGGAAGCCCGCAGAAGAGGCCATCAAATACAGCATTTTCCTGATGATGCATTATCCCCACTGGTGTTCTGCATAGAGTTGTACTGTTCCTAGACAGATAATCACAAGGACTGGATATGGATACAACTTCAGAGTGGAATTACCATCAGCCACTTCCTCTACATAGATGACATCCAGCTGTATACTAAAAGTGAACAAGAAATTGACTCACTCATCTACCTGATATAGACAATGGGAAATCCTACAGTGGCTGGAAAGAGCTGGACTAAAAGATAGTACTGAGATGCTGATCATACCAGCATAAGAATAGGCACTAGAATAAGTATCAGATTCGTAGAAGCAGGAGAGACATTTAATTGGCAACATTTAATGGCAAGGTGTAAGATGCAGACAGGAACACATATACTAAGTGGCACAATTACATAACTGACATTGGAATATCGGCACAGCATATGTGTTAAACTAGACCCTCCCAAATTCAGATGAAAAATTTCACAGAAGATTGTAGATAATAGCATAGCTAAAATCCAGTGGGACTTCCAGATCCAAATGGACAGACAGATACAGTCCAATCAACCAGCTATAGTGGTAGCTGACCAGGAGCAAAAAACAGCAGTGGTAATAGATGTAGCAGTGACAGCAACAACAGGAAGGACTATGAAAAGTTGGAAAAGTGCCAGGGCCTGAAGGAAGAACTATAAACAATGTGGAAAATAAAGGCCAAGATGGTAGGAGCAATTAGAGCTGTGACCCCTAATCTAATAACAGATCCCAGAAACAACATCAGAGCTTTCTGTCCAGAAGAGTTCAGTGCTAGGAACAACTATGATTCTGCACAGAAGCCTCAAATTCCCTGCCCTCTGGTTGAGGACATGAGATTGAAATAGACACAGACCACTCATAAGAGTGAGGATACCTTTTTTTTAAATATATGAGAGCCAGTTTCTTGAAGTGGTTAAAGCACCAGGCTAAAAATCCAGAGACCATGAGTTCTAGTCCTGCCTTGGGCAGAAAGCCAGGTGGTGACATCATTAAATAGAAGCTATAAACTGCAGCATAGTCTATAGCAGTGCAGTGAAAGCCACACACATCCTAGAATGCCTTTCTAGCCTGGTCCAGTTGAAGTCACCCTTATCATTCTGCATTCTAATACCTCTTTCCTGTGCTCTGCTGTCCCATCTAACCTTTGCCATTTTCTTGCCCACCACTGACAAAGTGTGCCAATTATGGCCCCTCACAAGGTAGTTCCTGGCTTATGTGGGAAGTACCACATATGGCCTGGGTAAGAACACCTCATGCAGCCAGCAGCTGCCTTATGAAGGACCAAGCCAAGCATGGAGCAAGAGGTCAGCTAGGGTTGTGGGGAGCACACAGTGAAGGAGCTAAAAGGGCATAGATTGGAGAAGATAGGTGAGTAGGGAAAGTTGAAGTACCCCTGCAAATGGAAGCCCAAATTTTGACCATATTACCGCGGGGGCTCTGCAAATGCTAAAATTTCAGACACTGGTTGTAAGTCCCTTTTTTCAGTGCTACTGTAACTTTCAACAGTTGCTGAAAGATTGGTCAGTAAGTGACAACTACATATCCCAATGGTACTTTTCAAAAGGTAACTGGGCTTTCATGACTTTTTTTTTCTTGCACCTCTTTTTAAAAAAAAAAAACTTCTTTTTTTCAAACCAACCCCCCTCTTCCAACAACAACCTCAAGAAAGTCCAATTGTCTTTTGAAAAGCACCTTTGGAACAACCATGACCTGGATAATTCAAAATCTCCATGGACAACTACCTGTAATATTTGTTTTTTATTTTATTTATTTATCTTATAAAACCTAAAATTTAATTATTAAATAAATACAGTTAAGTAAATACATTTAAAAATTTATCTATTTACCTATATTATTTATTTATTTATTTATACCTATTTAAACCTTTGTCCATGTTGATTCTTCATATAAGTGCAAGATAACTACTATGTCATTCAAAGGACAGATTCACTTCCAGAAGGTGGAGAAGGCTTGGAAAAAGATACTCAGAATACTTTTACCTTCATGTATAATTGGCTCATTGCAAAACACCATAAAATTAGAATGCAACAACTCTGAAATAGTCTAGGGTACATCTGATTTAAAGGCGAGGTGACATCGGCCGACGGATGCAAAACGTATCTAAAAAGGACACAGCGGACGAGCAAATTTTCCATCCGTTGTTAATCCCCCGACTCTCAAAAGTGCACCAAAATTTGCATAAACAGAGCGGACAACAACGGAAAGGAACAGACAGGGAGAGGATGTAGGCCAGGATGTTTAAGTGGATGCCTCAACGGAAAGCCTAGCAGATGGAAGCAGATGGAAGCGGATGACACATCCGCAGGGCTTCCATGAGAGAACAGCAAAGCAGACGCGCAGCAGAAGGAGCAGGATGCAGAGCGGATGCCCTAGCGGATGACGCGGATGCATCACGGACGCCTAGGATGCCTAGTGGATGCACAGCGTTCACTGCGCATGTGGGAAGATGCATTGTGTCAGCCCCTTGTGATATAAAGAGAGGCAGCTTGCAGCAGGTCACCATTCAGAGAAAACCTGCTGCCAGACACATCTTCAGCCAACAACCATGGGGAAGAAGAGGAAGCCTGTGCCTACTCCTGCCAGCCCTGGCAAGAAGCACAGGACTACCATCCCACCCCCTGGCCCTGACTCTGCTTTCTGCTGGGGCTTCTGCTTGCTGGGGCTGACTCTGCTGGGGCTGGTGCTTCTGCTGGGGCTGCTCCTGGTGCTGGTGCTTCGCTGCTTGGTGCTTACTCTGCTTGGTGCTGCTCCTGGTGCTGGTGCTTCTGCTGGTGCTTACTCTGCTTGGTGCTGCTCCTGGTGCTGGTGCTTCTGCTGGTGCTGACTCTGCTGGTGCTGCTCCTGGTCCTGCTGGTGCTGCTGCTGCTCTCGTGCTACTGCTGGTCCTGCTGGTGCTGCTGGTACTCCTGGTGCTGCTGGTCCTGCTGCTGCTGCTGCTGCTGCTGGTGTGGTGGACCGCCCCAAGAAACTCAAAGCCCTACTGATGAAGGGCCCAGAAGGCCCTGCCAGAGGGAGGAAGAGGCATTCGTGAGAAAAGGGTGAGAGGAGACAGTACTCCATTGCAGAGGAACATGAGGATGAGGTCTCGAATGGCTGAGGGGAACGAGTACCTCTGGCAGAAGGGACACAGGCTCTATCGGAGACACAAAGCGGAAGCAGGTGGCTTGGAGAGAGAAGGCAATAGAGCCTGGGCTACCTTCGGATGTCCTCCTCGGATGGGGAAGCACATGCAACACTGGTACGGGAAGCTGCACCTGAAAGAAGTCTGGCCAGGGGCTGTGGTCAAGCCCACCGACCGGGATACCTATGTCATGGCCAAGTGCAGCTTCTTGGAGGGTGAGATCCACCACCGAGGAAGCAAGTCCTCTGTCTACCCTCACTCTCAGGCAGCCCACAGAGAGCCATCCTCTTCTGGGCAAGAGTCAGCTCCCTGTGTCCAGGCTGGTATTTGTGGAGGCGCCCCACGATGGAACGCCCCCCAACAGCTGCACTCCCCATGGCGGAGCACATGGAGGACCTCCGCTGATGCAATTGGAGCAAGAAGAAGCCGCTGCCACTAGAGACCAACCCACCCCACCCCCAGCTCCACCTTCACAGAAAGCAGGCAGAGAGCCAGACCGGAGGGACAGAGCCACACTGTCCTCTTGGAGATCAGGGACACAATCAAGAGCAGCGTAGATCTCCTCTCTCTAGCTGCTACAGTCCGACATACCATCCTCTAACAGAAAGCCCCCCTCCTACCGTCAACCAGACCCTCATGGAAATGCCAAATCCCAGTACCAGGTGATAAGGAGAGAATCAAAGCTCTTCTGCACCACCCTCCAGGCCAGCTAAACCTGCTCTGACCCAGTCCAGGTCTGCTTCTCCATCGAGGTGAATGTCACAGCCCTTCCAAGGCTTTCCACAGGCCCTCACCTACCAAGGCTACAGCTACTAGGAGTTCTAGCATCACAGGCAGCCGCTTCCCAGTCCAGGTGAAGGTTCCTGCCTCCCATCACACAGGTGCCCACACCATGCCACCGATGGCAGAGATGCCGACCTCGACGCCACAGATGCCACTGACGTCACAGATGTCACGATGCCACAGATGCCACCGGCAGCGACGCCTTGCATCTCGCTCACCTGAGACCAACAGCCCCACTACACTCCTCCTTCCACCCACAAGCCAAGCCCGCCTCAGAACATCTGTCATCGGTCTTGGGACTGACACCCAATGTCATGGAGAAGGGCTCTCAACATCATGGGACTGAGCCAAGCTGCTCTGAGAGCTTCCTCACACACCATCCCCTGTTTGTCCTCTCGGGGCAGGCACCCGCAATGGCACCTCAGAGATCGACCAGCACTCCAGCCACTGCCACCATCCGCAGCCCCTGGACCCTTCACCCCTGAAGACCATGGCACGCCTCAGAGTGACTGAGAGAGTGCCAGAGACTGGGTTGCTACCTGTTGACTTATCTTTGCTTAGGACACTTTTACTTGGGTCATTTTGGCTTTCACAGTTTGTTATTAATAAAGTTTATCTTTGCTTCACACACTTGGTTCAGTTCCTTTTAGTCAATAAAGTCTTGGTGGAAACTTTTTAGAAATGGTTTAAAGCTTTTTGCATGCTTGTGGGATGGGTAAGGATAGCAGTGGGATGGGCAGGGATACCTGTGGGATGGGTAACAGCTGTGGGATGGGTAAGGATAGCAGTGGGATAGATAAACCTCCACTGCAAGCATAGTGGGACTGTATGGTCCACGCCTCCAGGTGCCACACCTTTATTATCAATAACAATTTAATCATTCATCAACACATTTCAACATAACACAACTCTTTATTAAATGCCCTTTCATTTGTAGGGCCACTCAACATAACATGGCACAATCTCATCAGTGTGATGAGACAGGCTCAAGGAAGCATCCATTAAGCATCTATCATCCTGTCTTGCCACTTCACTGCTCCAGATGGGGAGTTGCACCAGTGTTTCAGGAGGTTGCACTGCTTTCTTCCCTTCACGTGAAGCTCTGTTGGGGCCTTGGCACATCCACAGTGTCTATCAGTTTACTCCTTGCCTCCATCCACCAGGCCCTATGTCCCCATTGCCTGTTGGTGGTCCACGAGCCTGTTCTGCAACACTGGGTAGCCGGTGCGCATGAGATTGTGCAGGATGCAGCAAGCTTCCACAAACGCTCCTCACGGTCTCTGGGCAATGCTGCATGGTGGTGAGAAGTACTTTGGAACCTGTTGGCCAGGATGCCAAAGGCGTTCTTCCCCACACCGCCTTGCCCTGGACAGCCTGTAGTTGAAGATCCTCTCTCACGGGTGAGGCATCTGGAAGTGAGGTCTTCATGAGGTAGGTTCTGAGGGAGAAGGCGTCATCACCCGACGATGAAGTAGGGCACATCTTGTAGTGTCATTGGGCAGGGGGTCTGGATCTGGGAAGCCCATGATGAGGTTGCGTTCCAGCCCCTACTTGAGATCACTGGTGTTGTATAACTGGGCATCTGAAGCTGACCCGTTGCCTGAAGCATCGATGTACATGAACTTGTAGTCAGCATCGAACATGGCAAAGAGGATGATCTGAAGAAGCCCTTGTAGTTTAAAATAATTGACCCTGAAGTTGGCTGGAGCTTTGCAGGCCACGTGCTTCCATCTATGGCTCCAACGGTGTGGGGAAAGTTCTACTCTGATAACCACTCTGCTGCAACTTTCTTCCAGCCCTTCTTCAGTGGAGGGGCACTGGAGGAGCTCCTCCAGGTATTCTTTGATGATGGCCTGCACCACTTCTCTGATCACATAATCGACTAATGCTGATGGTGTTGTGTGGCACCCTCCAGGCAAACTGCATGTTCCTGTTCATGGTCCCTGAGGCCAGGTGGCGCAGAGTCAGTGCCACTTTCATCCCAGGGTCCAGGCCTGGAACGGAAGTTGGTTTTGCCTTGGTCAACCTGGGTCTCAGATGCTCCACAACTTTGTCAAACATGGCTGGTGGCATCCTCATGAAGTGCTGGATGCACAAGGGTCTTCATTCCTCAGCTCCACCATCAGCTGTCATAGAGTCCAACTCCGCTCTTCTCCAATCCATCGTCGGACCCAGACAGTTCTTGGACATCTCCTTCTCTTTGCGTAGAAAAGGTGAAACAATCTAAGAGGGCTTGGTTCTGGTGTTGAATGATGGCAGCAACCAAAAGGAGTGTGCGATGATCCATGGTGGAGATCAATGGATGATGTGGAAGAGCAAGAGCAAGGCTGAAGAGGTCTGCACACAGCAGGGCTGCTGGACTGAAAGTAAGATCCAGGTGATTTCCTCCCCCTTTTTATAGGAAATGTCGCGTTTTTCCGCTAGGTGTCCTTTCCGCATCCTCTAGACATCCTGCAGACATCCCTAAATATCCAGATAGCGTCCCCTATACGAACGTTTTTTCCGTTTTTAATGCTTATATGCGAGCTGCATCCGGCTTTCATCCTTCTACGTCCGTGCTAACTAACGCTTGTGTGTCCTGTTCCGCATCCGTTTCACTTCTCCCTGTGTCCTTTTTCCGCTGGAGCGGATGGGAGTTGCGCGGAATGCGCAGTGGATGCCTAGCGGATGTAGTGGGACCGTAACGGATGACAACGGATGTATAACGGATGTTCCCCGTATGCGTAGGCAGATGTAGAAGGACAGCGTTGGATACTCACTCATCACTTAAAAAGTTTTGTGCAGCTGAATACTTTTTGAGTGGATGAAATCTCAGTAAAACGGATGCTGGACGGATAGAGAGCATGAATCACGGACGCAGTGAGTACACAACGGATGCATCGCATTCAACCAACGGATGGCAAGCATTTTTCTCTGTTTTACATCCTCTTTCCATCCGTTGGTGCAGTGTGACATGGGCTTAATGCTGAAGTTACACACTTTTTATTATACAATATAACAATATGTTATATTGTTAACTGTGAAGAGATAAACATTTGTCCAAATGTTTACCCCTGTTCAGCATTTCACTGGTCCCAATAAGCCGAAGAACATTTCATTTAACGAGGTTCCTTCAGAAGGGACAGACAGTCCAGGAAAAAAAATGATGGAGGTCAGTAACTCATGATTGAAAAAAAAAAAGAACATTCCTGTACATACTAACTCATTGGAGTAGTTTGCCTATAATGAAATTTAGCACAACATGTAATCCAGACAATGCTACTTTTCAGACAAAGCAAGAAAAGATGGGTAGAATTTGCCTTTTTCATGAACAGGGGCTGGCAATTAACAATATCATTCATTCTTGCTCCTAAGAAATAGGTATGGCCTAGTCATCTAGGAAGAGAGGGAGAAAGGAAGGAAGGAAAATCATGCTTTCCTAGTATGGTTAGCATTGTCATATGTTCACTTATCTAGTAAATATACAACAACAGGAAGGAAAAGTGCTTGCAGTAAAGAACAATAGGTTTTGGTATCTTTGTGAAAGATTACTTTGATACCAATGTACTTTTTTATAGTTAAGAAACCATAGTCAAGAAACCCCAGTCCTACTTATGGTAGATATGAATATCTCTTTGAAGGGAACATAATTAAGAGTCTCTGGAAGAAAGGAGGCCAACCAATTTCCTGATTTAGTCATTTCATCCTGCCAAGAATGCAGAAAGAAGCACATTTCTCATTCCTGAAAGCCCCATGGCATAAGAACACACATATGCAGCCTAATAATGTGCAGTTAGTTACTACATTTTTTTTTGAAGATTAATTGCACAGTTTGCATTTGGTATATTGGTTTTTACTAAAGCTGAAATAGATTTTACTATTGCTCAAATACATTTTGGAAGCGCAGGGGCAATGTAATCCTCATCAAATGCTGAATTATTCTGAATTAGTATCTAATTCATATAGCTGGTTGAAAGATGGGTCCAGTGAAGGGGGAAAATGGTGATAATGAAAGAGATGCTCCTCATATAATGGTAAACTTATGTTTAAGTATCATAACATTTGCAACAAAAAAAAAAGAATAAGTATCAAAATAAAACAGGTATCAATAAGTGATTTTATGTATCTATAATTTTATGTGAAAGTTCTGTCTACGGTTTATTATTCATCAACATCCTCATAGAAACTGAATTTAGAGAAGGCAGAATGGTTGACTGGTACCTACCATTTATTAGGTACCATTTCATCTTATACACTTTCCTCACATTTCTTTTCTGGACCATATTTTCTTGAACCGCTATACGCCTTTTCTTAAATGGTATTTGATTTCAAATTATGAATTTCCCCCAAAACTGAATTGCATAGTGGTTATGCTATGGGCTAAGTACATTAATTTTA
This sequence comes from Laticauda laticaudata, assembly GCA_004320025.1. Lineage (NCBI taxonomy): Eukaryota > Metazoa > Chordata > Lepidosauria > Squamata > Elapidae > Laticauda > Laticauda laticaudata. The sequence continues at coordinate 130,135 of BHFT01009919.1, forward strand.
AGAAGTATAGGAGTTCAGTAATTTTGGTAAGCAATGAAAAGTGTGTGCAAAGAAGGCTGCATCTTTCACAGTGTCAGAGGTTTCTTAGCTTGCTGTCTCTGAGAAGAAGTCATTACATCCATGCAAAATGTGGGTAATCAATGATCAAACTACCTTGAAGTCCTCCCTGGAAAATTCATCTTCAACAGTAAGTTAGTTTAATTTCCTCTGCATATCCCAGTTTGAATCACTACCTGATTACTCAACATGTGATGCTTGGCTGGGATCACCAATGGATGAAACTAGACTGAAAAGCATCCATTAATTGAAGAAGAAAAAATAATGCTGTAGGGGCAGCAAAGATGGAAAATTGTGGCCTCAAAGGTACCAATCTTGACAGAGGGAGAACATTGCGGGCTTTTACAATAAAATATTTCAGTGCCTACCTCAAATTAAAAAAAGGAACTGAAAAGGTTGTATAGAAGTCTATACAAATGTACATTGCTTATTCCTAAGCAATTCATTTGCTTCACTGCAGCTATTGTCTGAGGTATTACTGGCTGACTTATGAATAGATGCTCCGAAATCATAATGATAAAATACAGTAGCACTTTAAAATAAAAGGGCCTTTTCTTTTTGGTTTACAAAGAAGCAGAGTTGCATCCAGGATCATCATTAAGATAATGTAAGCATAACAGTGAGGTCAGGCAGATGAGACCTCAGTATGCAAAAGACAGCTCAAGTGGTTTACTGATTCAAGAATTTGAAGTCACCATTTAATGAAATCTCTTCATTTTGAAAAATGAATGTAAAAAGGGAGTGTTTTTTTTTTTAATCCCACCAAGAGCATTCAATAACAAATATTAAATGATAAACACCCATTGCTTAAAATCAGAAGGGCCATTTTAAGCAATGCATTTTAGCTCATCATGATATGTAGCACCTTATTTAAATGAGGAGGTGTTAATTCTTAGCTTGAATAATATATTAATATAATATGTAAAGTGAATGGCATTGTTAATCACAGTCGCGCCTGGAACGACTTTGCTTCTGTGCACGGAATGTTAATTTTGCAAAACATTAATTTCAAAGATTTTGCAGCCGTGCTTTTGTAATTAAATATTAATGTCACATGTTATTGCAGTAGCATGTTTATGAAAGCCGGCAACACTTCAAGTCAACTCATTTGTTTTTATATTTATTCTTGTACATCTGCAATCCCTTCCATTTCACCATTTCAAAGTGAAGGCCATTTTGAATAGTCAATATGTAAAGCATTTTTCATTGTAAGCGTTTTTTAACATCCAACAGGGTAAATATTTAATGTGCTGTTTTTAGCTGGCATAATTTTTCCAGAAAATTGGCTATAACTTTTAACAACTTGTAGGTTCTCTAAGCTGTTGCCATTTTTTGGCTTAAGTCATCTGAAAATAAAAGAACCATAAATGTGATGGAAATTGTACAAAATTATGCAGAAATTATGAGATTCTTTATAAAATTCTGGAATTCCAAAACAATATTGATTTTATTATTTTCCATTGTTTGGCTTTATATGCATTGTGTGCAATGGGTTTGAAGAGCAGGTATTGATTTATCTTTTTGATTAACTTTTCAAAATGATACAATACTTTCTAGTCAATTCTGTCTAACATTTACTATGAAACTCTTCAAATTATACTTTTTGTTTGTCAAGTCTCTGAATATTTCATGAATAAGTTTAATGACAGCCACTATTAACAGAGCCTTTTTCTGAATATATACTACTGTGTTCATTTGTCTGGGACTGTTTTGACCAGATTATAATATTTGACAATCTTGCCTTCAAACCTGTGAATTACATTAGTTTACAAAGTTATTTCTATGTTTGTTAGTGACAAGAAATCCCATATTAAGCCGTTCCCCCCCCCCCCCCNCCATATTAAGCCGTCCCCCCCCCCCCCGTTTGCAAAGACCTTCATTATACAGCAAAACAAAAAACAAAAAAAGCTCAGCAAAGTATATTTCAAAATGTACATTTAAAAAGCTATTTTATATATATTGTGCTACAAAAACTTGAAAGAATCAAGATGCATTGTTCTTTGGTTGCAGCCACATTTAATAGTTTAAAATTATATTGGTACCTGATGTTGCATGTTAGTAGCTAATACCATTTGACAGTGATGAATTTAAAGGATGAAGAAGAGATACAAACTGCATTTTACAAGCATGACGGCTCTCCAACAATGCCATTTAAATATTATTTGTCACTATTTAAAATGAACCTTTCCCCTTTAAGCTATGCCATTATGCTCATTTGTCCTGTCACTGCTGACAGGCTCTATGACTCACACACATAAATGGTCATTAGGTACTGCATCTTCATCTTATTTAAAAAACAGGGGTGGGGGGCTGTGGAATAGAGACTGAAGGGGAGAAAAGAGAGAGAGAGAGAGGGAGAAGGAAAGAGAAAGGCAAAGCATTCTGATATCTCTAAAAGCCTGTAATTATTTTCATAGTGTTGCTTGGAAGGTAATTTAATAACCTTTTGCACGTACCTGGGGAATGCCTCCCGAAGGAACCAAGGTGCCGACATGCCATTCAGTCATCAAAACATGACCTTTAATGGTGGTTGGAGAGAAGTTAGGATGGAATGCTGTTCACAGTGTGCAATGCTAATTTTACTTTCTAATGTATGCAGAATTGAGTTCTGAAGCCATGGTCTTCATCAGACGAATTAATGTAGGTGACTCTTCTTGACAACACAAGAGAGATCAGTGCCTAACATAGGGGTCTTATGACCTCATTTGGAAAGAAGGTACTGCAGACGGGCTTTTGCGAAGATGGCTATCTTTTTTTTTTTTTTCTGAGTTTGGATTTTGCTAGGACTAGTAAGTTTGCAAATATGCTACAGGGCTTTGAAGTGTAACTGAGATCACCCATCAGCTTTTAGGTAGTCAGGAACATTGATTAACCAACAAGTTTCCCATATAACAATAATAAGAAAAGAAAGTACACTTCTTCTTAAAAAAAAAGAAAAAAAAAGAAAAAAACTTTTTTCACACTGCTAAGTTGAGTGGTGGGGGGAAGCTGTTTGGTATAGTTAGAGAGTTAAACCATAAGCATGCTTATGAAAATTAAAAGATATAGGATATGCTCAGTGAGGCAGAAACTATGTCCTGAAACATCAGGGCTAAGAAACTCCTTATTTTGGTTCAGTTATATTAAATCCAACCCTAGTTAGATATGCTGGGATTTCTATTCACATCCCTGACACACCATCCGTCAATTTATTAGCACTCTGGTGCGGTAAGCCGCTGAACAGGCTATATCAATTCATTTAAGATTTCTCCACACACCCCTTCCATCCTTTAAAAAGCCTGTAATCCTCATCCCTGCTCTCTCAACTGCTCAGCATTAAAGATTTATGCTGCACTTTTTTTTTTCATTGCCACACCTGAATATGGATTACTTAAAAGGGCTGTAAATAATTGATACCTGAGAAGAAGTTTCCATTACTGGCTGATGCTGTAATTTAATATACTGTACTATAGATTATGCAGTTTTGGATTGTTTTTTGGTGTGCATTTTGAAGCTGACCAGACAATAGTTGAAGTTAAAAAGAAATAATGTTTCTTCAGTTTTATTTCCATGTTCAGTGCTAGGCTCTGCGTAGGAGGCAATGAAGTAATTGAGGATACTTTCAGCAGCTTCCTTAAACACACACACACACAAACCCCAATAAAATAAAAATCTTGGTCCAAACTGATGTAAAGCAAATTGAATAAATAAGGAGAAATAATATTAATCTAAGTTATTGCCTAAAAGGTTTCAAGGTACAATGCATCATTTTAATAAAATGTCTTTTAAAAACCCACCAGAGTTGGCAAAGGGAAGGGAGGGATTTCTGGTGACTACTGCATATGGTACCTGAATTACTTTTTCATCAGTAAGTCCAATAGAAAAGGACATATTTGGAAAGAATTTTTCAACAAGGTTATTAGTTACAAATAGAAGTGCAGAAAATTTCTAACAACCATCTTTGTGCAAGGATTTATACTTAAACAACATATAACCAGCATCAGTTGCATGTTGCAAAATACTTTAATAATAGATTAATGCATGACAATCTATAAAGATGCACCAGATAATGATTTTAAAAGGAATAATTTAAAGAGATGAATTAAAAAATAGAATTTAAAAAAAAGAAAAGAAGGCCAGCATAAACTAGGGAAAAACATGCTGTGAATAAAGTCTGTTGGATCTTGAAATAGAAGAACTGCTAAATAATGCATAGTTTTATTTTTCTGTCATTTGCATAAACCTTAAGAGAGTATTTATTTGTGTAAAACTTGATATATTGAGCAAAGGAAGTTGGGGGGGCTGGGGGGGAGGGAAATGGCATTTGTTTTGTTTTCATTTTGGTATTTAGGAAAAATATTCTATTACATATGGACTACTTAGACCTAATCATCTGACTGAATGTGATGTGTTTCTTCAGCCAGGTTGGAAAGGACTGGATTGAAAAAGTGTGCCCTGGTCTTGCTGCAGGCTACGCAGGTTGGCCCAGGCATTGCTGGGGAGCAGATGGTGAGCCAATGCTTGCAGTCACACTTACCTTCCTTGCTAAATCCATAATCCCTCACTGGACACGCAGCCAAGGCAGGCTTTGGAGACAGAAAGGAGGTTACAATCTGGACTTGGGTATTGACTGCCAGAACGGAGAAAACAGCTCAGAAATGTTCAAATGCTTAACATGTTATCTCTCTTGTCCCTAAGCCAGTGCAGCATTTTAAAAAAGTAATTAAGACATGATTGAAAATGTGTGCACAAGAAAGAAAGAAAGAAAGAAAGAAAGAAAGAAAGAAAGAAAGAAAGAAAGAAAGAAAGAAAGAAAGAAAGAAAGAAAGAAAGAAAGAAAGAAAGAAAGAAAGAAAGAAAGAAAGAATCTTCAGAATAACAAATAATTAAAGCCATCTGCAATGTAGTAAATCTGAGGAAGGGGGAAGTAAACTTTATGCAAAGCATTTATATATATATATATGTGTGTGTGTGTGTGTGTGTGTGTGTGTATTTCTTAAGTTTTTGCGGGTACTGACATATATGGTATTCAGCTTTGTTCGGGTATAGTCTGAATATATATATATATATATACATAGTCTAAAATATTATATGTGCCATATAATAGTACAGTATGATTTCTCCTTTTTTTTAACATACCTTCTATTAGCAATCCAGTTATTATATCACACACAGATATATTATGTGTGTGAGCACATGCAAACACACACATATGTAAGTATGTATGTACATCTCTCTCTCTCTCTCTCTCTCTCTCACACACACACACACACACACACACACACACACTACTGGGGAAGCCAAATCTTAATCAGCTACAATAAAGGGGGAAAAGATAAGACCATCTGTTTAAAGCAAGTGAGTTTTCTATAAAAGGATGGCGTACAAAAAAAGTTACAGAAATATTGTGATTGTGTATTAACCAAAATGTGATGTGTATGTTTGTTTGTATGCATATGCATATATTTATATGGATTATATTTATACATTTAGGGAATATACATATGCATGTTTGTATTTATCCTAAGTATGTAGATAATGTGCATCTGGATTAAATGTCTCATATATAGATACACACATAGATACCCACAAATCCACATGTCTACACACACCAATGCACACACACACATACACACACACACACACATGATATATATAAAATATATTTTAATATATTTTATATTACATATTTTAATTTTTACTAAAGATTCCTGTGATATATAGGGAGACAGAGTTCATATGCTGATGTGAATTGACCTAAAGTCTGAAAGCCCATCTTAGCTCCTGTGCAAAGACAGGTACAGATTTTTCTGGCCTTGGTGGTTATAAGGTGGCTTCTTTATTTCATCTTTTAGCCTACTCTTTTCGACAGGGCAAGGCAAAAGTTCCAGAGTTCCTTTCTAAATGTTTTCTATGGTTTTCAAAAGTCTCAAGAGTTTTGGAGGGTACCAAAGCCAGTACAGATGTATAATGTTCTAGTAAATTTGAATAGTGTTTTAATTAATGATTGATTGTTTCTATAGCATTGTCATTCTTCACAGGGCTGTTATAAGCATGTGAAGGGAGCCAAGAAGAAGGATGAATGTCTCCACATTGTTGGCAGGTCATGACTGACTTAAAGGCACCCCTCTCTGCCCCCCCCCCAAAGACAAACAAAATTCCAAACAAAGAATGTCCATCCTTAAAATTATGTACATACATACATACATATATACATTTTATTAGATTCTAAAATATTTTTAAATATATTTTTAAAAATCAGTCATGACTGTATATATTTTATACTTTAAGTAGCTTCTTTGCATGAGGTTGCCATATTGCAAATTCTACTTCATGAGGATAGAATTAATAAATAGAAACATTATGCATTTTGTAGTCTTCTGTTATTATTATGAACTGAAATTTATCATTCAAAGACATACCTCATCCAAATATCAGTTACCAAATCTAAATGCAAGCACAAAAGTAAAGGAGATGAGCATTCAAAGACATTAGTATATTTTCTGCTATTTAATAAACTTATTTTTCATTAGGAAGAATATTGACTTGTGAAATAATAATTATATTTTACAGCTATTCTTACGAATACCAACCTACCTGTAATAGATAATGTTAGACAGTCTTAGGCAAATTGATTTAGATCCTGTTTGATCTGTAAATAGTCTTCCATTCATGCAACAAAATATTAGGAACTGCACAAAAGGACACCTATTCTATTCATCTAAACACCTGTTATAAGATGCATCACCTTGCAGCCAGTCTCTTTGGTCACGTTAAGTGATTGGACATACATTGAAAAAATAGGAACTCAATTAAGCCAATAAACAAATAAAAAAATCTTACCCTCTCTTCTGCATCACTGTGACAGCCTCTTTAACAGCAAGCTAGAGTATGGGAGACTATGAGATTTTTTTTTGCACCCAATTTCTAATCATTGCATAATCGCCACCACCATCATTTTCACCATCATATCATATGTCTCAGTCATCCAGGCCATGGTTGTCCCAAAGGTGCTTTTCAAGAGGCAAGTGGACTTTTCAGTTTTTCTTTGAAGATGTTTCACTTCTCATCCAATAAGCTTCTTCAGCTCTTCCTGGATGATGGGGAATGGAAGGATTTATACTCCTTGCATTTACATTCTTTTAGGGAGTCATTAAGGTCACCTGGAGGCTTACCTGTGTCATCAGGGTCATCTGGGTGATGCAAATGGGTGTGGAGCCAACTTGGAACTGTTGAAAGGACTGTGTTGTAGACTGGAGATAGATGATGTCATATCCCTTCCCCTATGTTGAGAAAGGGCTGTTCAGTTTTGACATAGATGGCCTCTTTGATCCCATTTTCAAATCAGCAGACCTCTTTGTCCAAAATGTAGATGTTGCTGTCTTCCAGAGTAGCCTTTGTCTTTTAAATGCAGATGAACTGCTGAATCAAGTCCTGATGGATTTGTTCTCCTATATTATGCCATGCTATGAAGTGGTTGTTTTGTTTCCCCAATGTACAGATCTGTACATGGCTCATTATATTGTACTGCATTGCTCAGTTTGTGGCTGGGTGTTTTATCCTTGGGGTGGACAAGCTTCTGCCTTAATGTATTCTTTGGTTTGAAGTGTTACATATGTTATGTATGGGTGAAGATCCTCCTGAGCTTTTCCAATATTTCTGCAGAATGCACTGCACCCTGAACTGAAGTGCGGTGAGGTTCAGGGTGCAGTGAAATAATTTGGCATGGCTGACTCCTCTTGGCTGACTTGCCCTGGCCATCTTCCTAAAGTGAACTCACTACAGGATAACTGAGCATGGGAAAATTCAACATGGGATAACTCAAGAGAAGGAAAAGTAGAATTTCAGCTCACCCCAGTCTTGAAGACTTCTAACTTGAGAAAGTTCAAACCTAAAATAAGGCAAAGCCTGCTGCTATTTACTTGTTCTTCTCTTGAGTTATCCCATGGTGAATTGTCCTATGTCAAGTTGACCACAGAGTGACAGCTGGAAAGAGTTGGCTGCGGAGAGTCAGCCATAGCAAGTTGTCCTAGTTGTCCTGGTACAGGTTGGTCACAGCCTAGAATGTCTCCAGATAAGAACTTTTAGGGAAGAAAGTTATAGTTTTAATCTGACAAGATCCTGCCCTTTAGGTGAAAGCAGGCAAAGAAATGGACTCAATTGGATTCTGCTGTGTCATCTTTGGGCTTGTGCTTGATACATTTGTTAGAAATGCTGTGTAGCAATATATAAATACTGGGAAAGATAAAAATAAAATACAGGTTATGCCTGTGATAAAAATACTTGATTTCATCTATGCACAAGTGTGTTAGTTATTTACAGAAGGTTTAACTGAATTGACTACTATTTTAATGCATGCCATCTAGACCTCAGTTTAGACTGATCCCTTTAGGTAGGTTTGACAGAGTGTTTGTGTTTAACAGAAGGTTCCATTTATGTATGTTTCCATTGTTTCCACACAGCTAAATATGTTGCTCTTTTTGTCACAATGATTCTTGCTTACTGCTTATTTAAATTACCAATCTTTGATTCTCAGTCATCTTTGAAGTTGAAATTTTAACTGATTGGAATACATGAGTTGGGAGCAAGAAAGTAAAGCTAGCACAAATTTTTAAATTTGATTGACAAAATGAACTCCAACTGATATGAAAACAAACCAGGACATGTATTACTAATAAAGAAAAATGGTTTTATCTATTATTTATTGATCTCCAAAGCTTCTGTATCTCTTTGAACTGGCACACATTTCATGTATATAATTTAATGTTTCATTGTTCAATATGCATACAAGGGGAGCAAATATAATAAATACATTTTTCTGTACTTATATGAGGAAATAACAGTGGAAAACTTGTTTTTGTAAATAACCACATTTCACCTAAGTAACCAATCACCAAAGGCCCCATATTAACATTATCATGCAATTATTTTGACTTAGAGTTTTCTGCCATTATTTTAGTCTGATAGAATCAAACATTTACTGAGGGACAAATTAATCTAGATCAAACTTCTGCAACCTGAAGTACAACAGAATTCCGAGGCAAAATGGCTGATCGAGACAATTTATTTGTGCTGGAGAAGCATCAGTCTTGAACAGAGATTGAAGACCTGAAAAAAAAAATGGAAAAATTGGGGGGTGGGGGAAACAGTTTTTCTCTGTTTTTTTCTGTTTGGTTTTTTTCCCCATTATTTTTCAAAAAGCTATTTGGAAAAAAAACAAGGAAAAACAGGAAAAAAATGAAAAAACAAAACAAAACCCTGTTTTCCCCCCCATTTTTTCCATTTTTTTCCTGGCCATCCCATCTCTAGTCCTGAAGCATTCAAACAAGGTATGAGACATTGTGAGGAATGCTCAGATATTTAAATTTAGTAAGTGGAGCAGTGGGGTTGTGCAGTGAAGCCAGAACACACAGTTATACAATGCAATCTCAGGTTGTGAATGCTCCTGTTCGCAACCAAATCGGGCGGTGAACAAAAAATCCACCCAATTTTTGAATCAGATCACGATTCAAAAATCAGGTGCTGAACAAAATCAGCATGGAAAGATTCCCATTCCGCACCAATTTCTTCTTTGGTGCTATTTTTTTTTACTGTGCACATGCACAGTGGGCTGTGCTTCCAGACACAACCAAATCAGATTGCGACTGCAGCCCAGGAAAGGATTATAGTCACAACCTGAGGCTCCACTGTAGTTGATTGGTTGGAAAGTGCTGGCTCCTGGGTGAGGCAATCTGTGCTGTGATTGGTTGCTATGGGTGTGGAGGGAGAGTTTCCCTTTTTCCCCACCTGTTTCTTCTGTAGGCTCTCTAGGCTCTGTAATTTACTCATGATGTTCCAACTCTCTCGTTTGCTGTAAATATAGATTTAAAATATATTCATTTATATAAAAGTACAAGTTTGTGTCAGCATCCCTGACTTCATTTGGACACCTGATGAGTAATTCCTTGATGGAGAAATTGTATGAGGATGACACCTGTAATATGGAAGCCATACTAGGTGCTTCTCTGCCTCTTCTGCAGATTGGGCATTTCAAATGCATTTGTGACATTTCTTTCTGAGCTTGTCAAATACAGTGCTTTCCGACCACATTCAGTTTTTCCAGTTAAGAATTATGTTTCAAGAAGACTGCAAATTGTTTATTACTTCAGACATTCTATATTGTGAAGAGAATTTCTAATGTGAGCAATGTTCTCTTTAAAATTCAAGTGTCTTTGGTTCTTTTGCCCAGTCTCACATTTTTAATTACTCATTTATTTATGCATATTCTTGTTCACAACAATTTTTCCCCTTTAAGGTCTTTATACGACTGCCCAGGACTAACTCCTCCTGTCCCATCTCTTTTAGTCTGCTGTCTTTTCTTTCAGCTGATTTTAAGCATCATCACTCTATTATATTCTTCATGTTTTTCTGCCTTTTTAGGTGCTCATCAGATGATCTGATTCTTATTTGATTACTAGCTTTTAGCTCATTCCTCTTTTAGTTTGTATTGGTGCTTAATATTACACCCAGTCTAAGTAACAATGTTGAGGAAATATTACTGTATGCCTTGCTACAATTTCCTATTTAACCTTTTCAAGTTCTTGATTCCACATTATCTTCTGCAATTAACTGTTATGACCTGATTTTTCATCATTTAGCTTCCCTGTATCATCAAATCATTTATCACTTAAATATGTATCAGTTTAATCATAGCCAACCCAAAGTTTCACTTCTCTCACAGAAAAGAAACTGCTGTTCAACTTTTTTTTAGTAGTGATATGTTTATATTTACATTTAGATTTCTAATTATGAATAGAAATCTAACTATATTCAATAATGCATTACAATCACAATGCAACCAACAGTTTTGGAAAGAAGTGGGAAAAATAAATCTATTGGCTATATATAAAATTTTGCTTCCAATCCTCTAACTTCATTGGTTTTAATATCTGTGTATACCATGATTCTGAAAACAAGATTCTATATCATAACAAAGGTGACAGTAATTACAACTAGTTATTCACATCTATGTTTATGAATCCATGGCAATAGAAATAGAATTCATATTTTGTATTTTGAATATATGCTTGCATTGTATACATAATTTAAGTGTATGCAAGAATACATCTCACATCAATTCACATGGCAGACAGCTGAACATATACTATAGCAGAAACTTGTTTTAAAGAAGAAACAGGTGAAAACATTATAAGGTAGAATTTGTAAAAATTCTTCATTCTGGGTAATTCCATAAACCAGTCCCAGACTTGTACAATCTTTCATTTTCTGGCACCAATAATCTGCAATAATATCTGCACAATTTAATATTCCACAAATCAATATTAGCCTCTCAGCTTGCTTTTCCCCAGCACTGTTCTGTTGTATAGTTAGTGGCATGGACCAAGAACTCAGAATCAACAAAATTCTGAGTTTAAATCAACAAAACTGGCAAAAGAGAAGAGTCAATAAAGAACAAGGTTTGCCTAATGTAAAACTTTGTTGTGTTGCTCTGCTATAGCTTCCATATGCATTTACCAAACAATGGATCCTCATTTGTGATTTTTAATTCATTACCTATTCAATATCTGTTTCCTCTGAGGTCATACTGTATTAGTACACAGCCAGACTTACTGATCTCAAATTTTAAGCAGACTAGTTAGTAGTTTTTAAAAGTTTTTTAAAAAGTGTAATCTCCACATACACCTCATTTTCCCCCCTCAGAAATGGACAATAACAATTTAATTTTCTGGATTGAGAGACTTTTCTCACAGTTGCTCATTCCTTATTTCTTGCTTGGACTATTGAAATGTGCTTTATATAGAGGTACCTTTGAAGATATTCAGAAGCATCATGTTTGACCTCAGTTGTTCTAAGAGTTCCTCGAACTGAATTTCATCTGATGTTCCATTCACTTGTGACACTCAGCTCCTGAGTAAACAAAGAGGCCGATTTAGCTCTTTCTGTGTGTGAGAGAGAAAGATATTTAACAAGCAGCTTTTCTTGGTATTCAGTAATCAGCTAAGATTTCAGAAATAATTCTGACAGATGAAACAGGAATCTTTTGACTATTCATAGTGGACAGAAATGAGAGTGCCCTGTCAGATAACTAAGTCTTGTTTACTAGTCTTCCATTCTTGCTGAAGTTTGTAGTGGCATCCAATCTCAAACTGCCCACACAGCAATCTATCCCTGACTGCAGATTCTCTACTTCTCCATTTTCAGAGCACCTATCTCTATCTGAATAAGAAATCAGATCTAGCCTGTGTTCACTTGTATTTATGATGACATATAATAGTCATGGATGACATCATAACCTGAAACATTCCTCAATGAACAACTTTAGTGTGGGCATTGAAATATCCAGGTGGACAAGTCTCAAGAATCCAGTGTCACAATTGTTGAGTATCCCAGCTAGCTGAGGGATAAAAATTGTAAGGTAAAGGAATGGACAATACACAATTCTGGCCATCACAGGAAGATTGTACAGTGATCTAGATTCAAGGGGGAAATGGTGGTTTGGAGCACTTATGACCAAACATAAAACACATGTTGACAATTCCTTAAAACACCCGTTTTTCTAGACTCAAACATTTTAAGCATTTGTTCGTTGATATTATGTGTTTGTCTTGCATATTCTGACAAACATTTCACACTGAATCCAGATCCCAAATTAGCAGCATTCATTCAAAATGAAATATCCAGATAGAGAGATTGATTTCCTAGAGACTAGGGCAACTCTGTTTTCCAATAGGGAGAATTTCACTTAAATGCCCTTCCCTGCTCTAAGAAATACAAAAGCAACACTTCTTGCATCAAAGTAAGTTAAAACTGTTCAGATAACTGAATTAGAAATACTGTTATTTTTTAATAGAAAATTTAAACTAGTTGACAAAAAAAAAGCAATGACTTCAAGTAGAACAATTAGCAGGCAGTAGTATTGTCTAAGAAAAGGAAAGAAAGAAAAGACAGTAGTCCATCAGATATATTTTGTTTGCCAGATTGACTCAGCTGAGAAAAGCAGTGTTGAAACATATTTCATGATGCATAAAGAAAGTGATATGACCCAGGAAATAAATATCACAGAGCTATGATACTTAAATGTTGCTTGAGAAGTAAGATAATGCAGCCGGGTATCCATATGTACAACGCATTGGGCCAAGTGCTGTCATGCAATTCAAGTTATTTTCAGCAGTATAATATTGAAACATTATGTATTGAAAGATACAAACTATACAATACAATTTAATTTTTAAAGCTACAGTACTTACTTCAACTACATCTGTGTTACATACTTTATATATGGTAAAAATTAATTTTATTGATATGGCATAGGATCAGTTGCATCCTTCCCTGAAGGAAATTGCCCAAAAGGTTACAAGTTATAAAAAGTTAATCCGATGTAATGATACTAGGTGATAAGGATTATTCTATAAAATTACAATAATTCTAGTTCTAACTGCAAATTGTGCCATTGAAACTCTTCTAGATACAATTACTTTCTATCCACGTTTTAGGATATGTGTGGGAGAGAATATTCTACCCTGCCACATTCCTGCATCTTAAATTAGCAGAACATAGGTAAAACTTTGCTATTATGTTTATATGCTAGTGTCTTAGCATTAAAAAATGATCAGAACTTGTAAACTCAATATTCTATTTTTCAGCTGGCCAACAGAAATTATCATCATACTGTGCTGTATGTATAGACACACCTAATGTGTAATAGGTATAGATAGACCTGATCTAGAAAGACAAATTATATTTTCTCATATCAATAACATCTTAACAGGGTGGTTCCTATTTGCAATTTTTCTCCCTTTACCTTCTATATTTCATCGATTCTTTTCTTGCATTTTGTCCTTTTGGTCAATAATTCCTATTTCACTTGTTGTGGCTAAAGGCAAAGAAGTGCCCAGTTAATGAATTCCAGTGGCAAATAAGTTTGTAAAAATAAATAAATTAAAATATCTCAACTGCTATTTATTGTGGAAAGAATAAATCTAATTTATGGTCAATGTGGATTTACTTTGGAAATTTAATGAAACTAACACCTGTCTTCAGAATCCTACACTTTCTGAATGTTTCCATTGCTATCATCTGGAACTATTTGAGTAATTTTTTGCTTTGTTACAGCCCCTGTCACACTGAACCAACAGATGCAAAGAGGATGTAAAACGAACAAAAAAGTTTGCCATCCGTTGGAAAACGCGATGCATCCGTTGTGTACTCACTGCATATGTGTTTCATACGCTCTATCCATCAAGCATCTGTCTACTGCTATTTCATCCGCTCAAAAAGTTTTGAGCTGCACAAAATTTTTTGAGCGGATGAACTTTCCGCC